>JAUZST010094230.1:0-19129 GCA_034779995.1 Parotocinclus haroldoi
AATGAAATTTTAATTTAAATGTTTTTTATTGTTGTTTTTGCTTTTAATAAATAAAATGTAAAAAAAAAAAAAAAAAAAAAAAAATCAGTTTGGACCTTGCTCTGCTGGAACAACATGCCATGCTTTTTTCCTTCATCTCAAGTGTGTCCTAAAGCCAGGAGGTTGTGAGGACACTGTGGGGAGAGAAGATTATTTTAATGGCATAACAACTTGCTTGGATTTTGTCTGTGAATTACAAATAGCAAATACACACTGTCTCATGATTAGATGGGGTCTACAGGTCGGAAAGCGCACATTCATATAAATTACTGGACAAGAGATTACAGTTGCTGACACTGTTTACTTTTCATTTCAGTTTTAAAGAAAATTTTGTTTAGATCAACATGCCCACATACAAATTGTAATAAAACAACTACAATGAAAGGGCTAGTCATTTGATGAGGGTTGGCTCTGCAAATATTTGGAATTGTTTATTTAAATGAAGAAAAGTTTGTTTAGCATATAGTCAAATCCATAATTATTGGCACCCTTGGTAAGGATTGTTAAATAAGTTTTGTAAAACGTCTGTGAATGAATTGGCTTGAGTTAACACAACATATGAGAAAAAGTCTAGCTTCATCAAAACTCCATCAAAGTTGTAGCTTCTTGTTCATTGTACCTTTGTTCATTGTTTAAATCTGTGTAACTCATGTAGGCCATATGCTTTGTATCGTAAGGGTCTTATTGCCTCTTTAAGAAAAACTGCCTCACAGCATTACCAATCAGCTGCCATACATGAAAGAGAAGAATAGATTCCTATTCTGTCTAAAGATCCTTTTTTGTATGTTAAATCCATAATGGTTGTTTGTTGCCATCAGACCATAGAACCTGGTTCGAATAAAAATGCTTTCTTCTGGCATGCCTTCAAAAGAGCTTGTTGGTATGGAGGTGTTGGCATGTGAGCTTAAGTTAAATAACACACAAATAATTTTTTCATATCCTTTAGTACACATATTTTCCAAGGTTGCCAAGAATTATAAAGCATAAAATTTTAGGCAATGTTTTACCTGAAATCAGCTTATTTGAAATGCTTAGTTGTATACATGTTATTTGCTTAACACATAAACGCTGTGTGGACAAAAAATGTCAGGCTGCTATGTTTATTTGAATATCTGGTTAAAGGCACTATCTGTACACACTGTGTCAACATTGCTTGCCCAATGTGAATGAAGTTCTGAGCTTTAATCTGTTTGTCTTTATAAAACACACAGGGAGTAATATTTATTTACCTCTGTTCTCTTTGCTTGGGTATGTTTTTGGGAAGGGTCTGAACTCTTCAGGAGGTGGAAAGTCTTCAATAGGGTGGAACTGAAACTTTGATTCAAAGTCATCTGAATCAACAACAACAAAATACATAATTATTGCACTGTAAGGGAAACCAGCCAATAGACTCCCTGTCCAAGAAATAAGCATCAAACTGGCACTTGTGTGATTCGAGTAATTTATATAGAGGGAGAGAGTAGTGAAGTCTGCTGCAATGTTTTATGTGTATAACATTTGTTCATAGTTAATGGAGTGATTTACCAAGGCTGAGCATGTTTCCATTCCTCATAAAGTTGGGTGGCGCTGGAGGCAGAGGTGGGGGAGGAGGTGGAATTCTGCTGGATAACTCAGTCATAGGAGAACGAGCAGGTGGAGCAGGAGGAGGAGCCAAACGACCATCACCTTCAAATCAACCAGTTAGAAGAGACCTTGTATGATCACTGGTAATCACAACAGTTTGGAGCTGCCTAAATACTACAGAGTTGATAGAAAATTTGTATATATATATATATATATATATAGATAGATAGATAGTATATATTTATATATGTATATATACAGTGGTGTGTGTATATGTTGTTATATCTTATTTATACAGGAATATGGAACATTTTAAAGGTTTCACAAACTTTCAAGCACAGCTGTATGCCTGAAAGGATGCTACACCCTTGTTTGAAAGCCATTATCTGACATTATCTGGACCTAAGAAACTTGAATGACAGACAACTCAAGTTTCTCCAGCCCTCCCTGTTTAAAGTTGAACACAATGGAGCCATTAACAAACAGAGAGAATGCAAGTGACCTACAAAAGGTGAACAAACTTCCCGGTGCTTTGTGGAAAAATGTATGCATTTAAAGTTGTTTCAGATGAGACAAAATGGTTACGACACCTGTACCAGACACAAACACACTGTTATGGTCACACTTATTTACTGCACAGTATAAATAAATGGCACATAAACTAAAAACATAGTACATAGTTAAATACTTTTGGCTAGATTAGTTGATATTTTACCATTTTTATGTAATGCCTACACTTAGCAGATATGTCAAAGAGTAAAATGTTTGCAGAGCAATTAAACTTAGACATTACAGTAGACAGTATTACAAACTTCAACTGAAACATATTCAGTCTTCAAACTATTGACTTAGTTAAATACTGAAGACCCTGAAACCTTGTTTGTTATTAGCAGTTAGCTGGCTTGATAGTCACTGTCTAGCAATATGTCTTGATAATCAAATGATAAGTACATCATCAGTATGAAATTGCAAACATAGTTGGCATTATGGTGTAAAAAGTGGGTATGGTGGCCTTCCACCCCTCCTTAAGACACTGCCAATCACACACCAGACAATGTATTAGTAGGTTGATTATTTTTTATGTATACAGTATTTCACCAACAAAGTATCCCCTATTTTTTTGTGAGCAGTGTAGTAAGCCAGATATTAGCTAACAGCCCACAAACAAGTAACATAAGTGAAGTTTCTCCATCTTTCCTTATGTGGGTAACTACCTGCACTCCTGGGTACTGCAGGAGGTTTCCGGCTGGGTGCTGTGCAAGGGAAGGAGGGGGGAAGTGGGGGAACTGTAGCTCTATATGCAGGAACAGCTGGAACTTTAGGTAGTGGTGGGGGTGGAGGCGGTGGCAGAGATGAAGGAAGACTAGATGGCAAAGAGGCTGGTAGAGGAAGAGGTGGTGGAGGAAATGTGTCCCTGATGTTACCAAGCTTATCAGTGAGAACTGTAGGAGGAGGCAGAGGATACAAAAAGCCAGATGACCAATCCGAAACCGAGGATACTAGAACTGAGGGAGGTGCAGGAGGAGGGGGCATGGTAGGCATGGGAATGGAGTGAGACTGAACTGGTAACCATGTTGGTTTGGTAATTTGAGGAGGAGGTGGAGGAGGAGGACAGGTTGGAACAGGACGTGGCCTGTTACTGAGACGCTCTTGATGAAGAAGTGATGGTGGAGGTGGAGGAGTCATAATGGGATGAGAAGATAGAGGTTTAAAACTTGGGGGAGTGGGTTGGCTAGGGGAGGGAGGTGCTGTGTACGATGAGACAGGACGTGTTTTAGATAAAGAAGAGGTCCTTTCCAGAGATTTGTGAGAAGGAGAGAGATCTGGGGTGCTACCCCTGAAACTTTCTCCCTGAGATGGCAGATTCCACAGAGGCTGTTTCAGACTGGCAGTAGAACCGGAACGAGTTACTAAAATAAAAAAGACAAATATTACTAGATAGTTATGAATGTTCTCAATGTTGTTAATTTCACAATTTAGGAATGAATTCTCATAACAATACAAATAGATTTTTTTAAAATAATCATTAGTTTTAATGCATTTAAGGAAGAACCAACAAACAAGTAAAATTTGGGACAACCCAAACAGAATTATAAAGCTGTTTGAAGCCATAAAGCAATTACTCAGTCTTGTTCAGTACCTGGACGGCCGTGGAAGTTTTTGTCTCTCTGACCAACTGGCTTAAGGACGGGAAATCCTCCAGCAAACAGTCCACTCAGAGTGGGTCCCTGTGCAGGTGATACACCAAAACTTCCAGCTGCTCCACCATTGCCACAAACTTCAACATTGTTCACTTTGGGCTCTATGGTTTGAGGGCACAGACACAAAACAATTTTTGCCAGACATTCAGTTTGCTATGAGTAAGACACCATTTTGCTTGTGTTACTCCGGTTTCCTCCCACAGTCCAAAGACATGCGTGTTAGGTTAATTGGTGTCTCCAAAAAGTCGTCCTTACTGCGTGACTGTGTGTGTGACCTATGATGGATTGGCGATCTGTCTAGGTTTGTTCCTGCCCTAGTACCCAGAGTTGGCACCTCCTGGCCTGCGACCCAGTGTGGATTAAGTGGAAGCCAATGGATGGAAAAATTGGAAAACTCATTTGAAATTCACTTTAAATGCTTTGCTTTTTGATAAATTGTGCTCATTCAGGATGATAACGGGATTCTCCATCAGACTGATGGCTGCATTGGTCAAGGTGGTCATGTCGGCTAAGCACCCTATTGGTAAATTAGATGTGTCAGAGCTGAATTGTGCTAAGCACTTGTCCTTCCAACATGATACAATTTGTTGCACTGATTTGTTGTTTTGCCTTTTTGGCATTTGGAGGTTATCCAGAGTAGGAATGAGCTTTTGAATTCTGTCACTCTTATTGTTGCCCCAAGCTTGGTACTCTGAAGAGCTAGAAAATGATTATGTTTGTTTCTTGTTAGGCAGTTAGGACTGAGGTTGCCTAAGCACGCTTTCATTGTGACGATTCTCAATATTTGTTTAGTGTATCTCCTCCTTTTAGGTTGCATTTGTCTAGTTTTCATGGCTGTATTTGATTCAGCAGCATTAACCATGCTCCTTCTTTACAGCAGGTTGATAAATATCATAAGGATGATTTGTCATTGACTGCAGATTTCTTCTGTGTCTGGCATTAAAGTAGTTAACAAGGAGTTTTCTCAGTTTGGTGGAAGATATTTTCTGGCAGGGTCTCCCTCAGGTATACTGCCCATTCTCCAAGTTTGACGGAGCTTGCTATAGGACCCCGATTGATTTCTGAAATATTTATGAGTTGGAGCAAGAAATTAAGTGACAAGGCTTGCAAGTACAGCTGTTGAAAATTAGGGAGAAGGAGATGTCTGTAGAAAAATAGTTGTACAGAAGTTTCCGGAAGCAGCTGATCCACACCCCACACTTAGATCTGCGTTGCCATTCGTGTTGCCATTCGCTCCAGATCAGACTCCAAAATTGCTCAGAAATGGTGCACTGCTAATACAATTAAGAAGTTTGTGCATCTTAAAGAGCTTATTTTGTTGGAAGCAAATAAGGAGTATCTGCTAGAGAAAATAGTCCTTTATTTAACAGAGCATAACATTTTAGTTTTGACTCAAGCTGCTTTGCTTTAAACCTTTTCTTTTGACTTTTAATCCACAGTCTTAGGTTTTAAACAACCCAGTTTAACCACAAAATATGCATGATAAGCTTTCCCAACTCTAGACTGGGAAATAACAATCTTTATCACCAAAATTTGACCTCTAAAATCTGTCAAATTGTTTGGCTTTGGTATTTAGGGTTATTAAAGAAAGTGTTTAAAATACACGGAATATGGTTTATATAATAGTGCCAAAGACTATTTACTATTACTTGTTCTCTGATTGTGTGAGAAGTGTGAGAACCAGTAGTGGACCTTGGTATTAAATATAGCCTTGTTACAGATAAACATGCTGTTATCAGCTATTTTATTTTTTGTGTCTGCTCACACTCACTGACTGACTCTCACTTACACATTTTCCTGTGAGTCTGGTTAAGAGCAGACTGGTATGCTGACACAGTACCTGTAAGGCTGGCTCAAAAGAATCCGCCGTCATTATAGGCACAAAAACGTAAAAATTCTGGAAGCTCAAGTTAATGATGTTTAACTACTTTTTTTAGGTCACCAGAAAGCAATGTCATAAAAATAACAGAGTAAAAAAATATGAGTGTCATTTTCATAGTTATTAATTAATGAGTCTAGATAAAGTGAATTCTCATCAGTGGAGATCTTGAAATTCTTTTGATCCAGTGTGGACTTACTGTCAAGGATGGGAGCACTGCGGTCATTGACCTGTGCAACCTTTTTCAATCGGGTTCCCCTGTGAATTTCTGATAGGAGTGCGCTGCGGCCTCCCCCTTCAGAGCTCTGGATTTTCGGTGGCCCTGTGTGAGACTGGAAAAGAAAGAAAGCTCGGAGAAATAAATTATAAGGTTATAAGGAAGAGGATAAATTAAAAGCTTAATCTGAATTGTGGATCAAGAGGAAATACATTTAGTTTAGAATATGCACTACATGTAATATTAAGAACAAGGTGAGTATTAAGACACCATCAAATAAAGTAATGCTGAAGAAATCAGGTTGGGAATACTGTAGTGTATAGAACGACCAGAGATGGTACTCTCCATATATCACAAGAGCTTATATGAAACACAACAAACCACGATGACTGTGGAGAGCCAAAATAATCAGACACTGCTGAGCATCATCTGTTCCTATGTGCGTGTGTGTGTGTGTGTAATTTTAGCTCTAATTAATAATGTAACTCTGACCAGGTGGTTCACTTAACAAGTTGACATTCATATGCAATGTGCATACATGTACCTATTACCTGTAGCAGAGATGGAGGGGGTGGGGGAGGTGGTGCTGGTGGGGGAGGAGGAGGAGGGGCAGGCATGGCTTATAAATCTGCAAAATACAAAAGATATACTAACTATAACACTTACTATATAACCCAAAGTAATGCAAAGAGGCAGAATAGCCGCATGACAAACATTGTGTCCAGTGTTTAAGGGATATGCATTAGGACACTACAGTTATGTCTGTTACAAATTAGGCTTTGCATCCCATATGTGAACAACAAATGGGTATTCAAAAATATCAATCAGTAGTAGTCATAATGGCGTACATTTATTTAGAAATCTACTTGTGCTTTTAAAAATGAATCATTTAACAATATCTTTATCAAATGAATGTATAAAAGTACTGACAATATGGTACAATGTACAGTATATGTGCAAATACTGTTGTTGGTCAGATGAATGAAAAAAAAAACAGGAGCAAAAAATATTGAATTAAAAATATACAGTATTTGATACACTTCTTATTTTTTACGCTATAAGTTTTCCCACCCACAAAGAACGGGGAGGTCTGTAATTTTTATCTTAGGTACCTGTGAGAGACAGAATCTTAAACGAATCCAGAAAACCACATTGTATAATTTTTAAATAATGAATTTGCATTTTATTGCATGAAGTAAGTATTGTATCACCTACCAACCAGCAAGAATTCTAGCTCTCACAGACCTGTTAGTTTTTCTTTAAGAAGCGATTATTCTGCAATCATTATCTGTATTAACTGGACCTGTTTGAACTTGTTACCTGTATAAAAGACACCTGTCCACACACTCAATCAATCACACTCTGGCCTCTCCACCATGCCCATGGCCCAACCGTGAAGCATGGATGTGGAAACTTCATAATTTCAGTTGCTCTTCTGCAAATGGGACAGGACGTCTTGACCGAATTGAAGGGAGGATGGATGGGGAAAAGCTTTTAAGTATAAATCAGTGAATAAACTAGTGGTGCAGATATTATACATTATGTAGTAATAATAATATATTTCTGAGAGAAATAGACCATGAAGAGACCACTAAATGAGATGATGCATTATGGAAATAGGAAAGCTTGAAGACAGTGAGTTTATTTAACAGTGAAGTTAGACCAGTCCATCTTCACTTAAGTATTTTATACTGTAAGACCAAATATTAAGTGCACAATGGAATATTAACATGAACAAAGAAACCTCGCCGGCTGCACACAACCAAATTTTGAGAACTGAAAATGCAGTATCACCTTTTAAACACTTTAAACCTCTAAGTTGGTAAATCCAGTGCAGCACTATTAGTAAGAAGGTACAGTGATCAAATGAGCGTCTCTCAGAACTTCTGGGTATACATGTACAGAGTACAAACATTTCCATTTCCCATCTCGGCTTGTGTCTGAGCCCTAAAAGTGTGCATGCACAAAACAGATCATAATGTAGTTCCTACTTTATTCAAGTAGCTAATGTATAAATCCATATTCATTACATTACATGTAATTAAAATATATGAAAACAAAACAAAGTCTGGCATAAATAATATTTGGACAGTAAAAATATAAGGGCTAAACCTTTTCAAATTTGAGAAACAGATTTTTCATATTATGATTATTTCCTATTCTAATTTGTTACAATTGTGAGACCTCGGTTGTTGACAAACATGGAGCCAGTGGTTGTTAATGGTGTCCACCTGTAATCAAAAGTTTGTGTATGTAAGCATGGGGTTTCCATGAACCCTTGGCTATATAGTCTATGTTATCTCATGGGCACTCAAACGTAATCACTGCTTGTTTGTTCACCATTCAGGGTCATATTGGGAAGTTGAGACATGCATAGTATTTCTGAATATAAGCATGTGTCACTTTTCATCCACAATACGTTCTGAGAAACTGCAATGTTACGCTATTTATTATTTATTCATAGTTACGTCTATGTTATCATCTGGGCACTTTCCAGACACCATATTAAATATACTTCCTTATATATTATATATTTTATAGCAAATTGTTCCAGTATTAACTAAATAGCCGAAACACTCTACACATATTGTGCTGTTTTCACATGATCTCAGCCCTGTTTCACTGGAACATCAAAAACTGTTCCACAAACTTACAAGGATGCCACATGCATTATTGCCATGGATCATCTCTTAGCGTGCTGGTTTCCTGGCTGCAGGCTGCCCATCCTGCTGTATTCTGACACCCCACCCCCTGCAACTAACTTCTCTCATTATTGAAATGAGTTTTAGATTACTCTGTTGTTTGTTGCCCAGACGTAACTTCACAGATAAGTGAATTGTATTCCAAACAGCAACAATATTAGAAGTTCATTGTTTCTTCCTGTGACCCCATTTTGCTTCTCACTCTGGCTTTGAGGTGACATCGAGTTGTTTTTGGCAGGAAATTTGTCCATCCTTAAATTTGGATTTTTCTACTGGGAAAAAAAATACAATTCATTCACAAAGCCAAAAGAAATGTAACATGGAGTTTGGGGCAAAAGCTGCCCATTTGCACGATGCCTCACACTATCCAGTTTGTAACCTAACCCTTTGGTGTGACAGAAAAAGGCTGGTCAGTGACACAGAGGCTTCTTGTTCTATGAGCGAGAAGTTAACAGAGGGATCTGTTGGTTTGGAAATACGACTGCTTAAACTCTGACAAGCCCACAATCTCAAAATGGTAGAAATGATTATGGTAGGAGTAGCTGTTAAATCAGCAGCAGTATCGTCAGCATGATTTTTTATCCCTGTTCAAACACTAAATAAAATATGAATGCAGATTCTAAAATTTGCTTTAAAAATGAACGGCGAATATATGTACATCTGTGCGATTTTGTGCATTACTTAAACTTGGTTTCTTATTTCAGTGTGATCATCAATCCTGATTAGGAAGTGCACTGCAGATCGCTAACTACAGGAAATCCTGTGGTTGTTTTCACATTCTTGGAATATTGCTGGATAGATGTGAATTGTGTTATTCAGCTGCACAGCCCCAGCCAGTTTCTGAAGTTCATTGTTTGGCATCTAGAGATGTGTCACTGACAAAAACAAGCTGCTTCTTGACAACAACCCATCGATTCTCCAGAGCCTCATTAGGAACATGCACATGGTGATATTAACACAATATGATTCTGCTGAAGGTTCTGAAAGGAAAACGGCATGTCTTTATGTCTTAGCACGTCACAGAATATTACAGAACTAACACAAAGCATGAAGAGAGTGTACCTGAACTGCCAGTCATGTGCAATAGCTTTGTGTTAACAAAAAATAGACCACTTTACACAGGCTAAACATACGTGTGTATAGTACTTAAATGCTACTGACCAATATTTAAAGTGGTTTTACATGACAAGTAACAACACAACATGAGGAAATGAAATCTTGTCAGTTACATGTAGTTTACAGTTTGGCATGTATAAGAGTTGACTGCCTTTACCCATCACAATTTGTGAAAAAAAGTATTGAGAAAAGTAGCTAAGAAGTGCAAATCAAATACAATGTATCCCCTAATTTTTGTGAGCAGTATAGTATTAGAACCACAAAAGGGCATTGTAAAATTGAAACTGAAGGAGGAACAATTGGTATAATTAGGTTGGAATTTTAAATGTTTATATGTCTTACAAAAATAATGTAGCCTACTCATTTTAATAGAAAAAAAACAACTATTTAAAGCTCACTAATGCTGGTGTTTATAACGGTTTTGTTTATGATAGGTTATAGATTATTTCTAAAAAATAATAAAAAAAATAACGTAGGCTATAGCCATTACATTTTAAAGCTAAGCACAACGTGTCAAATACAGGGTTAGAAAATGTACACATTTACCTGAGATTAAAGCTCGGAAAGCCTTTATTTTGATCCTTCAGTCTTTCTGCGTCTGTTAGAGAGAGCACATAGCGCTGCTCACCCGTGAGATCCTGTTACTCACTCAGCTCGGGTTATAATTAGACAAACGAGAATACGCAGCCATCTTTATCAAACTTTCTCCACACTCAGGCGTTCTTCTTTCTACACGACTGGAGTCATGGTTGAAACGTATGTTACATATAGAATAAAAGTAAAATAAAGTTTTTAGTCAGAAAGGCGGCGCGCTTTCAGTCTCACCTCAGGAGTTCTCACTCATTGACGACATAACGGACTCGACTCCCTCTAGACGCATACCCACCGTATGCAAATGAGACCAGAAATGGGCGTGGCGAGGCGCGAGCAAGCGCAAATATAAAAACAACAGCTAGACTCTTACCTGTAAGCAGTGTTGGGCAAGAACTGGAACCTGGTACTTGAGATAAAAAAAGAAATAGAAAAGTAAAATAATACTCCAGTAAAAGTAATCCCTTTATAGCGTCGTTTGAGTAAAAGTACAAAAGTATTTTCGTGTAAAAGTATCGAAAGTAAAAGAACCAGTATTTGTCCTACTAGCATTTTTGTAACAAGACTATTTGCTTTATGAACTAATTTTAGATGAAAAGACTTACATTAGTCGTTTAACAGAATGTCACAGATCTAAACAAGTTTAGAGCAAAATGGGCCGTATAGCCTGATTGCGTCTCGGTTCTGATGTTCCATGTATCGTTTTATGCGCACTTGAGCCAAAAGGAACGACAGATTTCGCGTATTGTATTGTGGTTTGAAAAAAATACAATATTTTACTTTGAAATGTAGTGAAGTAATAGTAAAAAGCCACCCAAAATGGAAATAAGTTATGTAAATATACACGAAAATTTTTTTAAAGTTGAATTATTGAAACAAATTGTATTTACTTCGTTACTGTCCACCACTGCCTGTAAATACAATGCTTTCAAAATGTAGGGGATATTTCTAAATGAATATGAAGAGAATCCTACAAGAACTGCTGGACAATCTGATCCTGTCCATGCCCCATCACTGTCAGTGTGTTTTGGTAGTTTTGGGTGATCATACTCCTTACTGAGCATTCAATGTGTGGAACTCTCATCCAATTTAACATGCTTCTATTCACCCCCATGAATATGTCATTTGCTGCTCAATCACAATAATTGAGTTTGCATCTCATTTGCATAATCGAACAACTTCTTTTGACTTTTCATGTTGTTTAATGAAATAAAATCAAATGCTTCTTTGGTTAATAAGCTGAGACCAGTTTTTATAGAGGAAAAAGTCCCTGGTTTAGATTATGTATATATGAATATAAATTAATGTATGAATTAATATAAATATTAAAATCGCTAGGGTTATTAATCTGCTGTGAACTGATGTTATGTCCCATAAACCACCAAATCAGAAAAAGGTTGGAGCAGTATGCACAATACAAATTTTAAAAATAATAATTAATACTATTACTACTAATACTAATACTAATATTTATTTTTTCTCTTTTGTTCAGTTGCAGACAGTAAGAAACAATAACGTTTCTTTTTTAATGTTTGTATGCTCAGCTTAATTACGTTTTTAAAATATACATCAATTCCTTCATTTCAGGCCTGCAAAACATTTCAGTAAAAGATATAATGCTTGCCAAAGTAATCCCTTGCCCATGTGGTTTATGAGCTATTAGTGAATTGTCCCAGTGCTGCCTGAGAAGTCAGAGATCACAGAAGTTGAGCAGTTGAGGCTTTCACCCTTGCTAAAAATCCTCCAGATTCATTTAATAATATTATGCAATATAGAGTGAAGAAGTATGTACATCTCCTCCAGTCTTTATTTGAGGCACATTGTCTGTAGTAATTTCAATAAATTCAACACATTTGTTGACAAACTGGAGATCCTCTCTCCATCGTTGACACAATGAAACAACACTCAAATGAAATACATGTCTTAAATGAAATAAAAGTAATTTAAAATCAAAGTTTGACTAGTTAGCTAGCATTACATGGAAAATGCAATACCTGCCTAACTTTAGACAGCTACTGTAAGGTGTAGACTGGCAGTCCAGAGTTTGATTAGTAGAGGACAAGCAGATGAAGCAATGGTATCTAAAATAGAGAAACAGGTCATGTAAAGCAGTGAGGGACTAATGCCACCTCAACTGGAGCCACAGCTAGCACTGAAACAATGTTCATCAACTTAGGTGACATTTAATTTGTATATGTTACCCCCAGAATCAGTGGCTCTTTACCACATAACAAGGTTATTTCGATACTAGTCTTACATACTGTGATAGGGCCGAGGAACTATAATTAGTAAATCTACTGTGGGAGGAAATCAGAGTACATGGAGTAAACATGCAGGGCACATGTCACACAGGTGGATTCTGAGGTCAGAATCAAACTGGAGATGCTGGAGGTGTGAGGCTGAGAATGAGAATGAGGAAAAAGTTAACACCTATGATATATCATACATGATGAAGGTTTGGCTGGGGGTGTGTGCATGTGTAGAATTCTGGGGATTATAGTCTGTAGAAGTAGAGCTAAAAATAAAGACAATTTATTGATTGGTTTCTTTTAGATACATTTTTTGCCCAAGTAAAAAGAAACTAACCAAATTATTAAGTAAATTGACAAGAACACATAGGAGTTTTGCGCAGAACAAAACACAATGCATACCTTTGGTTAGCATGCAAATTTGCAGTCTTATCAAACTATATTAAACATCTAAAAGACCAGGAAGTTGGGAAACAAACATCACTTTGTCAATACATTTACATTTACAGCATTTAGCAGACGCCCTTATCCAGAGCAACACAACTCTTATAGTCTTATAATTCAAATAATGGTGGGTTAAGGGCTTTGCTTAAGAACCCAACTGTAGCAGATTGGCAAAGGGGGAATTTGAACCCTGGGCCATCAGGATTTTCACAAATTGTCCAACAGTTTACCAGGACCATCAAGTCCAGTGTACAGTAACTTATAACCGCTAGGCTACCACGGTCCCAATTGTTAAGATGCTTCAAAATCAACAATACTGTTACAGTATACATATTGGAAATGCGTTACAATAGTTATAACGTGAAAGAGCCAGAGATTCACATAGTCTTGACAATTTGTGGAAATTGCTGAAAGGCTAATGTAATACTGCATATAGTGAACTGTTGATATGGGTAAATGTAATTATTTTTAAGTAATGGGTGGAGTAACGAGATTTTCAGTGAAAGAGCATTTCAGTGCTACAATATTTCAAGCTCTATTGAGGTGAATTTGTCACTCCAGATCTGACAAAGCCTGTGTCACAACATTCTCTCTCTCTCTCTCTCTCTCTCTCAACAACCTGAAATATCCTCTATGCTTGTGTTAAGTTGTGTTACTTTAATATGGTAATGTTTTAAAAATGGTTTGTCTCACCTAAAACTATGCATTAATGCTTAATACTTACATTAGGGAGGCACGGTGGTGCATGGGTTTAATCAAGGTGTTCCAGCTACTACGTTCAAAAGACATGCATTAGGTTAGTCACTATTAATTGTCCCATGAATAGTGTGTTGATGCGTGTTTGTTGTGAATATAGCCATTGTATTCACCTGCAAGCCACATAAAGGTATAAATGGCATAAATCTTAAAATAAGTATAATCAGTAGCAAGATTTAACAAATGGTTGAATTAATCGGAGTTCGCTATGGTGGGTGTGGTTTTTGCCCTTTTCATAGACTGTTAATAATAATGGAATGCTACATTCAAATTGTCATGTGTCTATGATGTGACTAGGCCTACTAAAATAATGACAGATCATGTAATCTTGAATGACAGCTACACCAGATTTGGTAGTAACAATTATACTAATCACATTGTGTGTGTGTGTGTGTGTGTGGGGATTAGGTGGGAAGGAAAATAGACTAATTACTAAGCTTACATATTCTTCCAAAAGCTTGAATTACAATAATACCAACAACTGGTACGCTTGCTAAAAATATAATAAAAGCATGGTACAAATCTTACATTACTTTTATCTCACACTGAAAATATGAGGCAAATGTAACCTTAAAATTGTTGGAAGCTATTAAAAATGATGAAAATATTTAGCTGGATCATGTTTGCATTTTATGTCATTTTAAATAGCAAAAATAATAATTAATCTCAACCAATAAAATACTTGTTCAGGCACTTGTTAAACAAATAGTGAAATAATGTAATAAAGGGTAGCCTTTCCCTTTAATTTCCTTAAATGCTTGCTTTGTGGACAGACAATATTGGTAATAGCTTTAGACAGCTGACGAGTATTGACAAATTATTGCTTTGTGTTTAAAGTGAGATCAAATATTTTCATATAGACTCAAACGTGGATCGGGCCAAAACTGAGTCTGATAGACTTTTCCTCAAGCAACTTTTTGTTGACCTTGGTAGTGTGAGAACACTGTAAGACCATTGTCATGTTGTAAAATAGAATGGTTGTTCCTCTGTAGAAAACAACCTTTAAGTTGTTCAAAGCAAACTTTTCTGCTTCAGTGCTTACTGTTAACACCATGCAACTCAAACTGCGATTCATCAGACCACACAATTCTGCAGAACCAAACTGAAACAGACTGTTGTTTGTTTTTCTAAGGCAGCAATTGCTTTCTTCTAGACACAAAACCAACCATTAGACAACCTTATTGAAATAATATTACTTTGAGAGCTGTAAATTTCAGCAGGTGGGCAACTCTGATGAAAGAGGCTTTGGGTTTTCCATATTTCATTACTGGCATAATCACCAACTGTTAAACAGTACTAATTGCCAATTAACAACAAACCAAGGAAAACAGGAAAAAGGAAAAAAAAAGAAAAGAAAAAAGGAAAAAAAAACAAAATATATTTTGGAATATTCTAAACAACCAGACAAGTTATTTTAATGAATAAACCTCAAAGACATTTTTATAAATATTGTTCTAAGCTCATCTTTACCAAAGGCTACAACAGTTTTAGAACAGACTGTATATACAAATAAAGCATTGAGCTCGTTAAACCACTGATTAACACAGTATTGTTATGTAATAAAAAGGTGTTTGAAACAAACTTAATTCTAAATTAAGTAAATTTGAACATATTTATGTAATATACATGAATGAATCTGCGAAAGTTACAAAATATGTCATTCCGAATAAAAGCTAAAACAAAACAATTAAAACTGTGAATACAATTTCATCATCAAATGACACCAGAAGTTATACCTCCCATTTTTGTAGCGATTAATCTATTTCGTGATTATGTGATTACTTCTTAATGTCGCTATTGATATGACATCTGTAATAAATGTATTCATTCAACATTTCAAATTGTTTGCTTCTCAATAGTAACTTGCATCAAGTCAGTATTTTCATAAACTAAATGATAAAAACTTTATTTGACTATACACAGAAAAGTGTCTTCACAAGCACCCCTTTATAAACATATTCAACCTTCATAACACATCCTTCATAAAACACTTACAACCCACATACAGAAAGTGAACTATATTGGCAATACATAAAACACACAAGACAAAGATGTGCTTGTACACAATCAAGTGTTTTTTTTCTCCATCTGTTGACCATGTCAGCATTTTCCCTTTCAAGAAAGAAATGTGCCAACCTTATCTTCATCTCGAGTGAATATACAACTTCATATATGAACAAAGCCAAAGGCTTGTCACTGTATCCCTCAAAACACAGATAATAATTTAAGTGCAAAATATAATGGCTTTTGGCTTGCAGACGGTTTGTTTGCCTAAGCAGTTGAGCTTAAAATATTGTGTGATTGAGAATGCACAACTCTTGTAAAAACCATGTGTTGTCTATTCCTGTTTGACAACCTTTTCTCCATGGCCAATCAGAAGAGACAAGCGTTGTTTGACAAGTTTTTCAAACGGGTATGGGTACTAGACAAGCAGCACTCGTGATTGTAAAGGTGTAGAAATTTGGTTTCAGGACACTTTGGCTGCTACGTGTATTTTTCTGTTATGTGCAGCTAATCGGCCACATAATAGGCTTAATTAACAACCTCCAGTTGATAGTACGGTTATGGAGCCTGGGCACTTAGAGCAGTAGCATCCATTGGCATATGCTACCAGGCTGAAGTATTTCCAGAGAAGATAATCAGCAATTTATCAAAGCGATAAGCCTTAAAACACAAATAAATTTCAATCTGTGTTTCCTTTACTCGCACTGTCAGTATTGTCACTTGGCGGCAAGCCAACACGCATTCGACGTTTCTCTTTGAAGCGGCCTGAGCGGGAAACACGCAGGTTGCGTCTGTTGGCATTCTCGTTGAATGTTGGCTGTACTGCTGAGTCATCATACGTATCATCTGTATCTACAGATTGTCCTCCTTGTGACTGGGAATTAACTGTGGAAGTAGTTTGTTGCTCCGGTTCAGCTGTGGATGCAGCATACCGTTGGCTGGACGCAGCAAGTTCCTGTTCCAGGATAGACGCTGATTCCCTGGCTGCCTTTCGCCTCTTTCCCACAAAAGATCTCCACCAAGGAGCTGTCTTTTCAGTCATCTTCTAAAGCCTGGGTAGACATAGGAGGACCTGTTACTATTTTCGTTCTGGGTTTTTTTTGCAATTACTTTACTTATAAATACCCAAGATAAGTGTGATTTAACAGATTGTTGTTTTTAGTTTAATATTTATCCTGACTGCTCAAAGTAAGAGTTAATCAAATTGCCACAACAAGAAAATAATCTAAAGCGATCAGTTCACACAAACTGTTAGTTCTTTTCTCAGTACAAGGAAACCTGACGAAATTATTCCTTTGGGCAATCGCCTATTTATTACATACACAGTAGACAGAAATTAGGATTAAAAACACTGGAAGATTAATTTGATGAAACGGACAACTTAGTGGTATTTACATCAAACAGTTCAATTTTGCATTGTCAAAACAAATGTAGACAGAGAACATCTAATTGTATGAAAATAACTTACTAACCAATACCTCCTGGTGGTTATGGTTTACTGCAGTCTAAAGCCCTAAAGAACATGGTGTACAGTATGACATACAGGCCTTAATAACAATATACGTTAATTCCTTTGTTATTTCTCTTTTATCCTTCTATTTTTTTGCTGAAATTACGCAAAGCTTAATAATGCCATTTAGAAATACTTCCTTGCTTGAAGATTTAGGTCGTCGATTTATATATTTTATTTTAACTGAAAAACACGTCGTAAATTTGAGGCCTAAAAACAATAACACTCATATATAGCTTGACATAACTGTCGAGCGTTTACATACGCAATTCGGATTTGCATAATCTGTTTCGCATTATTCCTGTTACACGAAATAGCTACAGCTACTGCCCAATGATCTAAGGTTCACAAAGCCCAGCTTTTCTACAGACTACGAAGGGCAACTTCTACCCAGATAAATAACTTGAGAAGTCACGGCAATGATGAGAAACCCCAGTGGGTCTCTTGCTTGTTGCCAGCTTCTACCCCCTCCCAACCTGTAGTGATTCATGCTGCAAGCAAAAACCTGATATTCTGCCCGAGCAGCTTACCTGGAGGTGATGACTGAAATAGGAGAAGCGATGAAAGAAGCGCAGCTGATGGACGAGATGAAACTGCAGCGATCAGGTAGCGCAGCTTCCTCAGTCCTCATCTGCTGGACAGGTCACAACACTTTTATTTAGTCGCAAACCCAAGAGGTTGTGGAGACGCATTTTAGGTCACGCTGCTATGTCTTCATTGCTGCTTGACTGAAATGAAGCGGGAGTAATTTTATTTTCACCTCAGTGAGAGGCTCCGCAAAGTGCTTTATAGCGTCGAAGCGTTTTCCTTGCACCAGATTCCGCCTCCGAAACTCTCCAGTGCGCACCTGTCCTTCCCGCTGATTGGCCCAACGGCACGAGGATCGGTCACGTGCTGTGCAGCCAGGTAGACCCAATTTAGACAGTGGGTGGGGCTGGTGGTCGCCTGGGCAACGCGTCGCCGTTTCTGTCTTTCTCGGACGAGCGTACTTTTCTGCGTAGGTGGAGAGCATTCTTGAGTCCTTTAAACAAATGGACCCAACCCTTTACTACAATGTAGCTTGCTATTGATAGCTACTATGTTTATAAAATACCATCCGCGTCAAGGCGCACGTTTGACCTCGCTGACGCACTTTTTTAGCAGCAAGACCGTCGGAAGTGTCATTGTTACTCCGGTGAATGCGTTTGCTTAGTTTACGTCACTTCGGCCACGGCAGTTATAATGTCATTTATGAATGCTTATAAGCTGAAGTGGGCACAAGGGCTTTATTATGTTTGGCTGTCAGTGCTAAAAGCCCACGGAAACACAGAATGCGGGAGTGGGCTGGAGCTGGAGCACTGACTGGTCACACTGCTGGCGTGTGCATTACTGCTAATGTAGGCAGTTCTCAAACGTTATGCTCTCTGCATTTCTTGTTTTAGGTTCATCTTAAGTGTATTTTGAATAAACCCACTGTCTAATCTCACTACTTGGAAGACGTGATCTGTGGGAAAAAACATGAGCCTAGAAATTTTAAATAAATAAGTGAATTAATGAATCATTAAAAACAATACTATTCAGAAGCAGTGCAATTTTTGTTGGATTTTATGCCACCAAAACTGTTAAAATGACGAAGTCTTCAGTGACTGTACATATACTTAAGTAACCAATGCCCAGGGGTATTCTCTGTTTTATTTGGCATATTTTGCTTTAATAACCTGACTCACTCAATTTCTTATCCGCTTGATTCTGGACAGGGCCATGGGAGAGCATGGGGCGCAAGGCAGGAACAAGGCTGATCCATCTTAAAACACACACACACACACACACACACACACACACACACACACACACACACACACACACACACACACACACA
>JAUZST010094250.1:0-19126 GCA_034779995.1 Parotocinclus haroldoi
TATATTTTTTTTTTTTTTGTCGGGGGGACATTTCCCCTTTTTTGTGGTCCTATACAATTTCACCCTATATTAAATTATGGGCGACATTTAGCATTTAGTAAACAAAGCACAAAACGGCCCTCATGCTGAAACCTGTTTCTCTTTAGACTGCCCACAAGCTTATCGATTGGGTCTGCCATTTTTTTCTAATGTGTGATTGGCTGTCCTTGCTGTTAGTCCATATGTTCGTAAACAGCACCTGGACTTGCAAACCAATGTTTTGTAAGTTAGTCGGAGGAGTTCGTGTTCACCTGCCACAACAATTTGTTAACATGCTGAGCGTTTGTTCTGCCTGGGTCACATCAGCTAGAAGAATTTTAATATCAGAGGTCTCATTTACATTAACATCTGAACCTGTGCATGTGCGTTTGCATGCATGTGTCTTGTTGGTCATTGGGCACATCCAGGCAGAATGTCTTTAAAAAATTACATAAGAGACTTCTTTGGACATTAAAGTGGGAGTTACTCAAAGGAACATTACACCCCGATTTTCTGGAACTCGTATGAGAAACTCCCTTCAAAAACAAAATTCAAAACCCACCTTTTCAACCTGTCCCACAACACCTGATCCCCACACTGCTGACACATTTCACTTATTATTATTTATTGTTTTAATTATTTTATTATTTAACTATGATGAACTTATGTATTGAAATGTATGTGTTTATATTATGTAAAATGTCATCCTCGTCATTATTATAACTGCAGAGCCTCTGCATGTATAAAAAACCTTATATTCAATGCCAAAGAGCTGTATGATTATTATTTTATTATTATTTGTTAACTGAAAGGCAACAACTGTTTAAAACAAAAAAATACAACGAAACATATGCATCCATATTGTTGGCGAATAAATTACATATAATAATTGTGAAACAGTTCTTTCCTCAGACTAGAACTGTACCATCAAAATCTCTGATTGTTGCATCCCAAACTGTCCCACTGCCCATAAGTCATGCAACAATATATATTCACGGATGGAGAGACAGGAGGTGAGGGTGGAGGAGATGGGAGAGGTAGAGCAGAAGAGGCTAGAGGAGGTGGAGGAGAGACTGGAGGTAGCAGGAGAGGGAAAAGGAGACTGGATGCTCACAGGTGCACATGAATAGAAAACTAGAGGAACTACTAGAAACACATTGAACTGTAAGAGTTTGTGTTTTATTTAAAAAAATATTTTTTGTATAGTGTCTAAAAATTTGTCTATGACAAGTTTGTACTGTATTAAAAATAATCTAGGCTGTAGTTTTATTTATATTTTGAACTTCATTGAAATGTGGCTAGGCCAGAATGATCTTTTATCAGGGTAGAGCTCCAGTTTTGGACACGATAGAATGGTTTTGAGTTGCATTGTCTTAGCTGAGGCTGGTAGCATGTGTTATTGTAAATGTGTCAAATAAAAAAGGAATGAATAACTTGATGTACATAAAGAGCTCTCATCCTGTCATTGGACTTTTTTTCTCTCTCCCTCCCAGATAATTTACTGTGTAGAGAGGTTTCGAACCACAATTATATACAAAACAGCTTGTGACATTTCTATACCAGTAATGGTTCCATTATTATTTGTACCATGTTATTTAGTGAATTGGTATTTAATTTAAAACACAATTTGAGCTCTGCCAATACAAAAAGCAAGTAAATGCAGGGTCTGTTATGACTTGAGAACAGTGATTGAATTAATGAATTAATTATTAATTAATTATATTAATAAATTAATGTATTTGTAATGGTTCATAATGCAAGAACTAAATATTAATTTCTACAGACTTGGAAATTAGTGACGTGAACTACTTTGCTGACTATTATTATGTCTTTATATTTGTTTCATGTGGACAATAAAAAGGGTGGCATATAGTTTAAGGCTCAGACAGAAATTTTATTAGAGCTTATTTAAACTATCCAAACAGTCACTGTTGGGCCCTTGAGTGGGCCCTTTAGCATTGGACTGCACAGCTCACCTGAAAGACATTCTAGATAAAGACACTCTGATAAATGGTGAAAAATTGAACCGATCATCCACCATGACTGGTTTTGACACGATCAAACTCAATGACAGGGCTGACAGGGTGCAACTATAATTCCAACAGTACAGTTCAGTCACCATTCAATACTTTTAAAATATCAGTTGATGGCAAAGTTAACTTTAGCTAAAGTTTTCCAGGTTTGCCTCCTTGAAGAACTTTAATGTTGATACATGAAGTAGTTCTTCGCAATGCATATATTCTGAATTTTACAGTATGACAAGTGCCTCTGAATCTCAGCTCACACTTATAACGCACAGATGAGAGAGGGAAAGATGAAAATAAAGAAGTGATTTCAGCAGGTGGTGTGATTTCTTTTTTGTCAGTCATGCATCAATGCACTATATCTGTTTGTCTTGAAAACGAGTAACTACACTCAAACAAAAATAGTATAGCATTATAAATAGTAACCCAAATAGTACCTCATCTTTATAGAACAAAATAAAGTACACTGAAATATTATATTGAACAACAGATGGACTACAGTCAATCATAATTTTTGACCATAATTTTCTAGTTTTAATTTTAGAACTACAACATGCATATGTATGATGTTGGTGTACCTAATTACATGGTTAGTGTGTGTATGTATGCCTTTCATTTAATGATTTACAAAACAGTATTGTTCTTGTTTTCTTTGTTTTGCTTGTGCTTCTTTGCAAATAATAATTAGGCTAAAGTTCAATTGTTAAATTTCGTGTGAATGTATTTGACTTTATGAAGAACTTCCAGAAGCAAGGAACTGACAGCACTATCAGTAAATCAGCACTGCTGTCTTGGCCAGTTGATGTCAGTGTTTTGAAATCTTTACATATCACATGACAGGTTAAAATAAGGGAAATCAGCATACATGGATGAAAGCCTTTATGTTATTGTCTTTAGAGAACCACCCTACAACCACTTAACTGCACAGGAAGCATGGCTTCCCTTTAATTTAATTAAAACATTGCAATTAAGTGTTCATTAACGTGTCCATATCATTGATTAATTTTAATGGACTTCAATATTTGTGTGAAGCAAATGATCCCACTCCAATATTGTGCTGTTCGTTCATTGACTCAAACTAATCCCAGTACATGGTGCAGTGCAACAAGAAAAATCTACTTTGAAGAAATGATGAGAGAAACCAGGTTCAATCCTCGTCTCTTACCCATCCTCTGCTGAGTGAGACACTATAACAAGATTAAGGTCTTGAGAGCTATTGTCCAGTTGAGTATAAAGGAAATTGAGCAGCATTGCATACAAATCATCAAATGTTCATTGTTGTGAATAAGAGCCTTGACAGAACAAACAGGTTTAGTTCAGTTTTAACAGTTTATAGCCTTGACACATGTCAGACTGTGGGTGTCCAGCTGATCCAGTGGTAGGTAGTGCATTTGGTGCCATCAGTTGAGTGGGATAGAAAAAGATGTGGCCTAAGCAAAAAGTTACTGGCCTCTTAAGCATGGTGCCCTTTTCAAAGGTACCTGTAAGAAGAGCAACACAACAGAGGCATCCAAGGCCCATATCCCATAGGTTAATTGATCAAAACCATCCTCCATTAAAAAACAACTATAATAAATAAAAGTGATGACTTGGCACACGAGGAACTGGACTATTAAATAGAGGTATGAATGTCCAAAATCTATTGCTGCCACTAAGGGACTCCAGTGCTTGGAGGGTAATCTGACTTTGATTAAAGCTGCTTTTGGTAAATAAACAGTAAATAAAATACATGTAGGTGGAAAACAAGTACAAGACTCTCAGTATTCAGTACGTCAGTACGTGAACCACACTAGTAGTTCCTGGTCCGCAGAAACTCTGCAGGAGCAAAAAAAAAAAAAGAAATTTTAACCATTAGCCCATGGAATTAAACCAGATCTGATTACATTAGTGGAAAGTCTGCCCATGATGTAAATGCTCTATAGTTCCAGGAAGTATCAGTATGTTGATCTCCAGTATGCCATGAAATGTGTGTGGAAATTATTGAGATGTTTAAATAACAATATTTCTCAAAAATGATTTGTAGGGATTTGCATATTTCAGTTCTGGCCTTTTATGTTTTGACTTGCATGTTTTATAGTGTCTTGTTGAAATATGCATGGATGTCCCTGGAAAAGGCAAATTCTGTTGCTCTAAAATCTCATTGTACTTTTCTGCATTAATTCAGAAGTGCATATTAACTTTTAATAAAGGTGACTACCTACAAATTAAATGTATGCCCTGTGTTTGCCAGCTGATGATTTGATCGGATGTGTGCACTTCCCACAAGGAAAATCAGAATTTTATGAAAAAAAAAACTAACTTTCTTTTTAAAAACAAAGAAAAAAAACAATTTGCTAAGGCCAAGTGAAGTTGTGTGTAACAATTATCTACAGTAATATTTCAGTAAATACAGTAAAAACAGTTCTCAAAATGATAGAAATACAGCTAGTTTGTGTGTGTGTACCCTGATTCTCAATACATGAGAAGTCCATTGTCATGAATAAGGACAGTAAAGTCACATGTTAATTGGCACAGACGAGAAGGTCAGAGAAAAGCCAGTGGATAATTGGCTTGAACTAACAGGAGTAGCATAATGTGTGACCGTGAATGCTGAAGCTCTAAGAGTAACAGAAAAGGAAACAAGAGGAGAGAAAGAGTGCAGAACCTTGAATGTTAAAATGTATTGTAGTAGTTCATATACAATAACTGTTTTTGCAAAATCTTGGAGAATCTTTTACCAAAAGGAATTTGGGAGATTGTAAAAATATTTCTAATTGCAGAAAGTAAGCTATTATTGCCTGAGAAGATAAGTAATTATGTTATTTATTACTTGGCATATCTATTATTTTAATATATGCATTTTTAAAACATCTACTAGCAGTTTTCTGGACATGAATAAGAGCCAGCTGTACGTTTCATTCATAAATAAATGAATGGAAGCCTGTGGATTATCACTCAAAAATGTATTTAAACGTGAAACCTTTGCCAACATTCCCACAACAATCCATTCCCCCATTGGGAATGTTGGCCAAGGTTTCACGTTTAAATACATTTTTGAGTGATATTCCACAGGTTTTCACTTATTTATTTATTTACTACTACTACTACTACTACTACTACTATTATTATAATTATTATGGGTACACATCAAAATGAAAAGGTATTAATTATATTACTTTTTATGTAGTTGTGGAATACATACATAGTAGACCTGTCATACAAATAAAGCATTATATTTTTCCTGTGTTATTGAAACAAAACCACCTATTTTTATTTACTTGTATTGTGATGTAACTGCATTTCCCCTCCTACCCTTTGGCTTTCACAGTAACTCTGAGGCAAGACACCACAGTTGTGAAGTTCAACCACTCAAATTTAAATTAAAGCTTAATTGCCAGTAGTAATCGTATTAACTACAACCCCAAATCCATCATATGACTTGGAAAGTTGAGAAATGATCAAAAAACACCTGTTTAGAACATTCCACAGGTGAGTGTCATGAGCATCCCACGAAAGGCTCAGTCATTCACAAGCAAGGATTGAATGAGGTTCACCACTTTATGAACAACTGCGTAAGCAAAAAGTCCAGCAGTTTAAGAACGTTTCTCATCGGGAATTCAGTATCTAGACACCATATAACCATCAAAAGATTAATAGAATCAGGAGAAATTACTGCACGTAAGCGGCAAGTCCGAAAACCATCATTAAATGCACTGCATTAAATACCGGCATCACTCTGTTGGGGATATTACTGCATGGGCTCACAAATCCAATTTATGTGAACAACTACAAGTGCAAGATAAAGCTCTGCCATGCAAAGTGAAAGCTATATATCAACAACACCCAGAAATGCTTTCCTGGGCCTGAGCTCATCTGAGCTGGATTGACACAAAGTGGACAAGTTTGCTGTGGTCTGATGAGTCTACATTTCAGAAAGTTTTTGGAAATCATGGACATTCTGTCCTCTAGGCAGAAAAAGGACTGTCCAGATTGTTATCAGTGCAAAGTTAAAAAGCCAGCATTTCTGATGGTATGGGGGAGTATTAGCACCCATGGGTAACTTGCAATAACATAATAGGCAACATGAATATATATATTTATTCATATGTTCATTAATATATATATATATATCTGTGTGTGTGTGTGTGTGTGTGTGTATGTGTGTGTGTGTGAGAGAGAGAGAGAGAGAGAGAGAGAGAGAGAGCGCGAGCGAGAGAGAGACAGACAGACACTTGTATAGGTGAACTTTTCATGTTGCTGCAATTGAAGAAAGATACCTTTTCCTTTCCAGTACTTAGTGCAGTGACCTTTGCCTTTGACAGCTGATGGGAATACATGGTAGAAGAAAAGATTGTTCCCTGAACAAAGATGTTATCCCTTAATCCACAGACAATACATCGTCCACATCAGATGTCCATTGATTTTTAGCAAACATCCCTTCTGTGCTTAGTTACTCTTTTGCATTTAGATCACCCAAGCCTGTGATTACTACCAAGTAGTAATTTTAGTAATTACCAAGTTGAAAATATCTATCCAAATGAGTTACATTAATAAAAAAAAGTTTGCTTGAATATTGCACACATGGAAATATCATATCCCACCATAGTTTTGGGGGAAAAGTTCATAATCTCAAAAATATCAATAATAATAATAATAATAATAATAATAATAATAATAATAATATTTTGAATAAATGAACTCCGATGGATTGTACATATGAAGAACAGAATTCGTTAAATACACAACAGTCAATATCCAGATAAAGTTCTGTATCACTACACATGGCCATATAAAAAAAAAAAATCTATAAATAAAATAAATAAATATATAAAAAACATTGTTACTTGGTTATTTACTCGGTAAAGCATTTTGACATTTACAGAAATTGCTTTTATTGCACACAATACTAGGTATTTAGTGAAGCAATTGGAAAATATCAATAAATAAAAAAGAAATAATATACCCATATATTGGGTAAACCTGTATTTATACATGTATATGTGTTTAAATGCTTGCTAACGAAAATAACTAATCAGTAAATCATATGGCAGCAACTCATAATTGAAACGCAGACCTAAGATCTACTTGAATTTTCACAAACAGCCATCTCTGGTGTTTACAGAGAATGGTCCAAGAAAAAAAAAAAGCAAAGAAACATTTCCAGTGACAGTTCTCTAATAAAACAAATGCCTTGTTAATGATGGCTGCAGCCTCTGAGCATGCGCAACATGTGAAGAACTAACTTAGCACTGAGAACATTCAGAAATAATTAAGAATATCTAAAGTTCTACTACTCACCATTTAATGATGGCTTGAGTTACAATATTTTGACTTTACAATAGGAATCCAATAGTGTGAGAGTGTGAAACAGGCCTGAAGTTCTTTAGGAGTTACCCTGAAGTCCTTTGTGACCTCCTCAACTATTACGCCCCTTGCTCTTGGAGTGATCTTTGTTGGTTGACCACTCCTAGGGAAGGTAACAATGGTCTTGAATTTCTTCTATTTGTACAGAATCTGTCTGACTGTGGATTGGTGGAGTCTAAACTCTTTAGAGATGGTTTTGCAACCTTTTCCAGCCTGATTAGCATCAACAACTCTTTTTCAATGGTCCTCAGAAATCTCCTTTGTTCGTGCCATGATACACTTCCATCAACGTGCTGTGAAGAGCAGTCTTTCAATGAAAAAAAAAGTGACTCAGAAATATATAATATTGGATAACTCTCAATAAATAAATTACTAAGTATAATTGTTTGCCTAATTTGTTTAAATGGGTTCTCTTTATCTACTTTTAAAAACTGATTATGTATTAGGTATTTATGCAGAAAGACAGCAAATTCTGAATGGTTCACAAACTTTTGAGCACCACTATATATCCATGTTCTCTCCACTGCTTAGATAAGGAACTCAGCAGTGTGTGATGTGATGAGTGCATTAAACTGTTGTTTAATGTAATGTTATCTTTCAGGTACATGCGCATGACTATAAGCTGCACCGCGTGAGGTGAGTCTTATTATTGGTTTGAGGAGTGCTGGGAAATGTAGTCAGGAAAAGGTTTAATGTAGGCCGCACTATAAACTCATCAACTTTCAATAAATTCAACTTAATGTGGATTTGTCAGAATGTATCCTTATCGTAAATAAGGGGGTACAGCCATTACCATATAAGAAATAGGTTTGTTTAAACTTGCTTTACTTAACAAATCTGAGGTTGTTCTATACATGTAACTATGCAAGACGACTTCTTCATAAAAGCAGAAATGACATTTCTATCCCCATTGGAAAAAGTCAATAATAGTGTACCTTTAAATATAAAAAGAAAATATAAACACACATTGCAGTCAGACTCCAACACCCTGCTATTATCGAGACCAGTAAGTCAGCTGCGGCAACTGCCATCTCTGCATTTTAATTGCATTTAGGGCTCCTTAGCTTGGCAGAAGAGAGGTTTTTGCAAACATCATGGTGATGTATTGCTTTTCCATTCCCTAAGGCAAGGGGGATCTATACAAAGCTGCCAATGCTAACAGCTCATCATTGGCGCACTTGTTCTAGGCTTGTAATTAAAACAGCTCGACTTCATCTTCTCCCAAGGTCAGAGATGCAACCAACTAAGCATGCAGACCAAGAACTCACGAGAAACAAATACTAAGTAGTTTATTTTCAATAGGGTCAAATTAAAATGTGCGGCAATTGTAATGTTTGAGGATTGTCTATTGTGGCCTGATACAGCAAGAATTTGTATTTGAATTTGACCTAAAAGTCATATTTTAACAAAAGTCTTAAAGCAGATAGAGCAGATAGAGAACCAATTAAACAAAACAAGCCAAAATGTAATACTTAATTATTTACAGAGTACAATGATCCAAGATTACACGAGTGGCAAACATATGTAAAACTTGATGATTAACAGACTGTAAAAGATTACAAAACATATTTAAAGTGTTTAGACTCAAGAACATTGTTACTTGGTTGACCAAAAACGATCACACCATGAGTAGTAGCGTACAGGGTCATGCAAGACCCAAGATAATATCCAAGCATGATATTCATTTTCATGTGTCCACTATAAAAGAGACTCCTAAATAACAGTGGTGTGCATTTATGGTTGCAAGGAGAAATCCATTGCTGTCTAAAAATTGTTAAATTAAATTAATAGTTGAAGTCACTGCTGCTTCACAACAAGAAGGTCCCAGGTTCAATCCCAGGGTGGAGCGTCTTGGGTGCTTTCTGTGTGTCCTCTCTGTGTCTGCGTGGGTTTACGCCGGGTACTCCGGTTTCCTTCCACAGCCCAAAGACATGCATGTTAGGTTAATTGGTGTCTTAAAATTGTCATTGACTTGTTATGCAAACACCCCAGCCGTGTAACTGGAAAGAGCTGCACGCCGGTTCCAAGCCAGGATAAATGGGGAGGGTTGGAGAAAGCAATGGCAAACTACTCCACCATCCTGCCGAAATACTTCATGGATCGCATCGATGAAAGACAGAATTGCGTTGAAATCGATGATTCATCAAGTGACCAAGAGTCGGCGGCGACTGTACGGTTAATCCAATCCAATCAACATTACAGTATTGAAGCTGTTCTGTACAGAGTAATGGGATAGGTTTCAGCCAATGTTGAGGACTGATCAATAGTTATGAAAATGTTTAGGTGCAGATATTGAAAGCAAAGGCACCAAATGTTTTGCCCTCACACGCATGTTATTTTGGCTGCTTATCAAAAAATTAATTACCAAGTACAATATTTTGTTTCACTTGTTTAAATGTTGATCTACATTTATTAAACAAGGTGTTTTGGTTATATTTATGCAAAAAAATATTCACAAGCTTTTAAACACAACTGTATGCTAAATGTTGTCTGGTTATACATATCCACAAACAAATGTATTCATATTCACTAAATGCTTTACTGGAGGTAATTAGTTTTACCTGGAAAAAGACATTGAGTAATGTAATATCATACCCCAGACTATATACGGGTGGAGCTAGAATATTTTTAAATCAGGGGAAATAAAGTTTGGGTTTCTCAACAAAGAATGGGCAGATATACTGTATATCCATTTATAGATTATTTGTTTAGAGGGCTTATACATATGTCACAACTTGCTGCTGGCTCATTTTGCCATAAGCAGGACACACACACACACACACACACACACACACACAAAAGAATATGCTATGTAAATATTTAATAAAAGCTCTAGCAAAATGTCTTTTCTAAGCACAGAAACTCTGAGCATTACTAATCCCACCCCTTGCTCCCATACATACTATATACATTATCTATCTCGCTGTCTCTATGGTTGGGATCAAGGGGTAGGAGTAGTAGTGTTTCTCTGTTTAGAAAGTGCAACAAAATGCTCTTTTTCAAATCCTTCGTGAGCTCAGTCCTGACAACAACATTTTGCAACATTAAGCTCTTTGGCAACTATAGTAGTTTACATTCCATTCCAATTCCAATCTGTTAGGAAAGTCTGGTATAGCTGGCACCACACTGCACAGTCCTACCCTTTTCAAGCATGATGTTGTTAGGCATCGAGTAATAAGAGCACCTCACCTTTATACATGGCGTCTGGAGCACTGTGTATGACAAAAATCTCTATTCTTCAATATGAATTTGTATTAGGATAATAAACATGTTCCGCTTCAGGGTATTTAAAAGCATCTGTTTGGCTCAATGTTTAAAGCAATGCATATGCAGGGAATAGTAACCATTGCTGTGTTTGTCAGAGGGGTGAGCGAGTAGAAAAGACTGGGTCAGAGATTCTTTTCAGTTGCAGCCTCATCCAGAGTGTGATGTATGAGGTAAAAGCAAGATGATCCATCATGAAGAAGAATATTAATTAATGCTGTAGGAAGCAAGGCCTGTTCCACATCAGCAGAAAAGAAGCCTCATTTTCAAATACATTTAATTTTTTTTTGCCACTGCAAAGAGATATCCCTTCAGGCTAAACTGCAGTCTATGGATGGAGAGAAACAAATGTAAGGTGAGAATATTATCAAAGGCATACAATGTTAGTAATTAAATGATTTTATGGCACAGTCAGAATTTCAGATATGATTTTTAGATTTAACTACAGGGCCTTGAGATATGCAGGAATTGGAAACAAATGTTTGACTATCCTAATCTAATTACATGTGATGTCAGTATTCTGAATTAATTTACATTAATTTACATGACTGTGCAGGGTGTATGAGAGCTATATATATTTCACAGAGTGAATAACACCACATATACAACATGTATGGGTTATTTATGATCTAGCAAATAGACAAAAACACAAATGTTTAAATAAATAAACTGAAATATTTAAACTTGCCTGTAAATCCACATAAGCATGGTGAGTTCAATTTGTTAACCGTGTAATTAGCTACAAAGTACGCATATCAGCAACAAGCCCATTCACTTCAAAACAAACAAAAAAACCAACTGCTTTACACAGAATTTGGGCTATCTAAACAGGAGGGGAATGACAAAGCATTTCGAGCCAAGCTCTGAGAGTTTGGTAAAGTCACTGCAAGCTTTCTGTTTACTCTGGAGTGCAGCGTAGGCTCGTAAATTCTACCTCCTCTGTAGTATTTCACACATTCTTCATTACAATCGCCATATCCTGAATGATGGATTTGCAAGGCATCCATCATTGTGACCAAGTCAGACCGCAGTGGGTCAAACATCAAGGGAGCAAATTATTAGTGGCCATCATCGCTCCTGGTGCATTATAAAGATGGCATTTATCACAAAGCCCCATCGCTGACTTGCTGCTAATATATTCCTCGTTTGACATGTGGTGTGATATATCTCTCTTCATCCCATTTAAGATTAAGGCTTAACTTACAGATACAAACCAAGTATTGCAGTGAATTATTACTGGGGCATGAAGGCACAAAGAGATAGAAGATAGTTGTGGTGACTTTGGCTTTTCTTTGTTATTTCATAGGCAGAGGTTGGAGAGTGATATAATATTTTCTGAGCTTTGGAAAACAAAGCAAAACTGGCCTCATGTCTAGATGAAATATTACAGAACGTTTGTTACACTACACAGCAACGACCAATTACCCTGCCACTCACAATAATGTTAATCTTTAGTGCACTTCAAATAATGCATCCTTATAATTAAAAATGATTCCTTAATTGCAAATGTAAAAAAATATAGTTATAAAATATCAGAATACAGTAAGCTCAAATCAATGATTTGTAAGAACATGATGAGCTAATAATCTGTTTAGCAGAGAAGCAATAGCTATACTGCACACAATTCTTTCTAGAATTACTTTTTACAAATGCAGTATGTATAGCAGCTCTGATGACTCCTTGACTGTGTCCTGAGGGACTTGGTGGAATCCTGGGTGAACGTTAAAATAAAGGTCGTTTGATGTGTTTAAGGAACACCGCTATGAATTCTCTTATCCCTGGACAAAAAATTAGCCACAGTGGTAGTAACTTCAGGCTCCTGCAGATGCCATTCTACAAATTTGATGGAGCTATAAATACATGCGGGGTATGAGACAAAATTCATAGATTGAGAAGAGGTGTAGTGAAGGTCTCGTTTGATGTGTGGAAAATATGGTCATATGAGTCTACTGGCACTGGCAAACATTATACCAGAAGTCTAAGTCAAAAAGTCTACCAGAAATTCTTAGAGTTTTTGTCCGATGAGTATATCATGTCACATATACCATTGCCTGTGTATAGTAAAGTACAAAGTACGCCCCAAACTCTGCCCATAACTCTGAACATAATCTGTGATGGCCTGCTGTACATGGGGACACATGATTGCAGACTGGTCACAGCACTAACCAAGCTAACCCATCCACAGATGAAAGCACCTTTAATGGACAGAGTGGTCAGGACTTTGGGACAAATGAGGAAGGTTATCACAAAAGTTAGCACAAACAAGTCCAATGAAACATGCAAAAAGACTATAATAGCATGAAGAATAGCAAAAGAAAATAATAAGCATGTACTGTGTTTTGGACACTGGTATAATTGTCACCAAGTTTAAGCAGCAAGACTATGAAAATCATTAGCTAAACCATCAGACCAGCACGAACTATCACAAATAAAATTAAATCAACATGGAGCTCCTATGGTCTTGCTGGGGAAAAGTTCTGTTCTACCACATACTTCGTATGTTTAGCTTCACTATATAGCCAAAGTTTTGTAGACAAACATTTCAGTGACAATCACTGCTGATAGGATCATAATTTAGGTACACTAATACAATAATATAAATACAATAATAAAAAGTGGCAACAGAATGTTATCCTGAGCACCTGAGTAACTCTCAGTATGCCATTTTAACAGGTTTCCACTTCCCCAGCAAGTCAGTTCAGTATCTGCCTGTTACACAATCCTAAAATAAAGTCCATAAAGCAATGGTCTGGCAACTTTAAAATACCTGTAGATCTTGGCAGACTTGGACCGAAGCTTGTCTTTAACTCCATCAGACACCACTGATATTAGTTGGAGCAACAACTGAGAGTCAGAGATTATGTATAGACCTGTCCCTCAATCAAACATCATGGCAGTTATCATGCAAATGACCTGTAATGGAAAGATACTATAACATAACTGCAAATATAATGCCAGTTATGTCACGGTACACTACATAAACCACTTAAATCGCATACTTTCACGTGGCTTCATCCCTTCTGGTGCGTTATGGCTCTTCTTAAATTTATGACTACACATTTTGCCAATCCTAATGATACCCTAAAATACCCCCAGGATCACTTGAAAATCTTTTGAGAAGCCTGGCCTGCATGCACTAGAATTTATGTAAGGTCGTAAAATAACTATTGATTTCCGACCAAACAGTAGGAGATGGTGGAGTCCTTGTCAGTGCCATTAGCTCTGCTTCATGTGCAGGACCACATGTCTTCAAAGAAAGCCATTACCGATAAGCTTGCATGAAAACTGCAGATGGTAGAAGTTATGGAAGCATTAGAAAGTAACCAACCTGTTGAAAATTTCTCCTTTGCATTTAGTGTGTCTCTATCTCAGAACTGTTGACGCTCATGTCTCTTGGATTCTGCTGTATTTTACTGTGGTGGTGCAGTTGTTAAACAACTGGACTGCTGACCAGATTTAGGTAAGTGTTAAAGTACTTGGACCCTTGAACAAGGTTGGATAAGAGCACCTGCCAAATCTCTAAGTGGAAGTTCTAAGAGCTCAGGAGCCTCTGGTAATATAAACCATCACAGACACCAAGTGTAAACTCACCAGTCCCTGCCAACATAAATTTTGACTAGAGCCAGTGAACAATACCCACAAATCTTCAACAGACAGCTCTCACCTCATCAGAGCCAGGATAGGAACCACAGGTAAGTAGAGCACTGGTGCCAAATAGTGAGATTCTGTAGTTTCATCCCAACTCTGGCTCAAGTTTATTTATTTCTTGACCACTTGGTTGTGGCTAATATTAGAATAAGACCAATTTCTGTTGCCCAAGTCAAGTGATGCCAGCTGGCAGCTATCATTCATGAGCTCCCATCAAAAGTCTGTTGTTGGGCTCCATACAGTTTTGCCTGTGCACATTCACCTGATTACCTCCCGGATTTAACAGGGTTCCCCCACATTACATCATATGAATACAACATTAACCTTAAAATGCAAACATTTTAAGTTCACATTGGTGCATAGAAGCCTAGCCTTAATCGCTGATAAACCTGAAGGAGTTTTATTCTCAATTTTATACTATCCACCTGACAGAGGCCAAACAAATAGTTTCTGGACTGTCTGGAAGGGGATATCACCCAGCATTTGCTGTGATTTATCTTTACCTCTCAAGTCTCTAAAAAAATATTTTGTACAAATGTTTACATATTATATGATATTAATACAAAGTTATTTTAAATGCATGGCTGGCACAGGGTTCCAACTTGCTGGCTTACCATCATTGTGACCTGGGTTCAACTCCTGACCAGGGTGAGCTTTACAATCAGACTAAAGGAGGGGAGACTAGAACTGTGTTTATCCTTTGGTGATGCAGCAGTGACCCAGCCATCCCAGACATAAACATTCACACTGTGATCTCTATCCCAACAACCCCCCTTTAAGAGATGGTGATTTATATTAGATGGCCCCAACAGATGACAGTGGTGGCTCATTGTGTTTATGGATCATTGGATTGCTGAACAGAAGGTTAGGGTTAATTCAAATCCCAATTCTGCCAAGCCAGTATTGTTGGGACATTCAGCAAGGCTCTTAATCCTTAAATACTCAGTTCAGTTGTCAAGCGAAGACAGTCTGTTCCCGTGATGGTAACTCACAAATTAGACCTTTCATCCAGCATTGTGCTTTATTTTCTAACATATTTGTATCAGTAAATTGCATCAATCTTCTATGGTTCCATTGGAACTTTCTGCAAGTTTGAGTTTTATGCTCATATGCATAAAAAATTAATTCACTTTTTAACTCATTGCTAAGCCACCTAGTTTCCAGTGATTGTTTTGCTTTTTCCTGTGACTCACTTATAACCTTTCACTGAAAATGAAGTATTTCCAGTTTGGGAGCTTTGCCACATCACTACCCATGTGAACACAAAGCAATTGATACCATGGTCATGTAGAGAAGATTGATCTTTATTAAGTCGTTAACATCTTTATTAAGACACTAACACTAAGTGAAGTTGGAATGATGTAAGTTTCAATGAAACAGGGCAATAACCTGGAACCAAAAAACTAGGGGGACATGATGAGACCAGACAAGAAAATAAATAAGAAAAAGAGTATTTATATAAAAGGCACAGTCTGCCGTGAAAATGGAAAAGGGTAAGAGGAGAGCCATGCAGGATGAAGCCCTCACGCAGACGTCACCCTGATGCACATTCATATTTTTTTGCAAATCTTTTTTGTTAATAATTGATATTATACTGCTCACAAAATTTAGAGAATACAAATTTTGTGAGCAGTGTAAATTATGTAAATTATGTAAAATTACACCAAGTTAGATTTTTCTAGAACGTGAAGCTTAGATAGTTGTCTTCAATTTAGCATAAATGTGATAACCAATTAGAATTTACTAAAAATGTAATCACCCCTAACTTCCTTAAATTAGAAATGTGATAAGTACCAAAGTGTACCTTAGTGGAATGGGATTAACCATACAGTCGCAGCAGACTGTCGGTCACTTGATGGATCATCGATCGCCACACATTTCTGTCTTTCATCGGTGTGATCCATGAAGTATTTCGGCAGGATAGTGGAGTAGTTTGCCATTGCTTTCTCCACGTACCTTAGAAGACATAAATAAAAACTGTAATATACTATAATCATTTAGAACTGAAAAGAAATATGTATAACAGTGCAGAATGTACCAGAAATGCTGTAAGTAAAAAAAAAAAAAAGAGCCCAGTTGCATTTGATCAACTTTTGATGGTCATTAAACTTACAGTAAGTTAAATCAACATTGGTAGATGAGTATAACCAATATTTGACATAAAGAGAACCACAAAATGTAATAAAAGCTATTTGTATTCAGCTATTGTTAAACTATACACCTCAAACAATAATCAGGGTGGGTAATTAGTTTTATTCTCAACCATGTTAAACTGAATATTAACAATCCTTTTGTTTTCAGCACTTTTTTCCACCACCTTGAGTACTTTAATCTGGGTCTGCTCAAACTTTACCCAGGGGAAATCATGGATTGGCTTAGCGTTCTAATTCTAATGTGCTAGGATTTGAATGCAAACTAATTACTCTTGATTCAGTCATTGTGGACACAACCTCCTCCCTGTTACTCTTTAATCAAAGCTCTGTGATTAGTCCTTTCTGTGTGTGTCGTGTTCACAGTCGACCCCTAAAGCCATGTACAACTGGCTAATTAAAGCCTAATGGTGAGTACTTCTGAAAAGTGAGCGATCCAAAGGAAATATTCAAAAAGGTTATGTTTATAACAAGACATTTAAAAGTCTCAGTCACTAAAAGAAATCCAGTTGTTTCTTGTCACCTGGATGCACGTGTTCTTGACGTTGCCAGGCGTCTTCCTTCGGCACTAAGGCAGCACGATGACATTCATACCATTGTTCTGCACATGGGGACGAATTACATCTCGGCCCGCCGCAGCAAAGTCCATAAGGAGCACTACCGCTCACTCACAGACACGGCCCATCCAAGTCACCTGGGCTCAGTAATCATCACAAGCAAGCGATCGAGGAGCTTCTTCTTCACCGAGTCTGACAACCCCCATCAAGCTTCTAAAAATAGACACTGTGTCTGTCCCCCGGACCAAACATAAACATAATAACCAGAAAGTTTGTTTTAGCAACTTGATCAATGTAAAACTAGACAATACAAAACACCCAGTATGCACATCTGACCTGAATCTCACTCTGTTAAACATTAGATCACTCACAACTAAAGCACTGTTCATAAATGAGATAATTACCGACCAGAAACTTGATTTACTCTTTAACAGAAACATGAATTAGACCCAATGAATATACAGCTTTAAATGAAGCCAGTCCTCCGGGTTACAGCTACATTCATCAACCCCGGAAAAATGGCAGAGGAGGCAGTGTAGGAATAATATATAATGATAAAATATATATCATTCAAAAGTCAGGACACACATTATCTTCCTTTGAGGCTCTGTATGGAAATGTAACCTGTGTAAGACCAAGATAAATCTATTCAGCCAATCCTAGTAATTATTATTTACAGACCACCAGGACAATACTCAGAATTTTTTAATGAATTTGCAGACTTCGTCTCAAATCTAATCATCTCTATAGATAAGATGATAATAGTTGGTGATTTTAATATTCACTTTGATAATCCAGTCGACCCGCTAACGACAGCTTTTCTATCTATTCTAGACTCACACTCGTATTTATAATATAGCTATAATCCCACAGTGTGAAGATATTTCAGATCATTACTTAATTACATTTACAATTCAGTTAAACCATATGACCACCCACTCTAGAGAGGTATAGCTACAAACCTACAATCACAGCAGACACAGCAGATCAGATCAGATGCCATAGATCAGGCGACTGAACTTTTAGAGATGAACTTCCTCAGGACATAAAGCAGCTCCTTTAAAAAGAAAACTTATTAGTGAAAAACAACTACCTCCCTGGTACAATGAGAATATCCGCATTCTAAAACAGGACACTTGAACGCAAATGGCGTCAAACTAAACTAGTAGTATTTTAAATAGCATGGAAAGTCACCTGACCTATTGAAAAGCTCTTAGTAGTGCTAAATCATCTTATATATCTATCTTAATTAATGAAAATAAGAATAATCCTTCTTAATAATCCTAATTCTTGTTTAGTACTACAGCCAAGTTAACTAGCAAAAAGACAAACTCATGCATATCAACTAGAATGCATATCAACACTAACTTAAATCAGAATAATTCTGTGTCTAAGGTGGTCAATAAATTAAACATTTCTGATTATAAACTTGAACATTTCAGCCCTGTAAACGAGACCAAATTCGTCACGTTAATATCCAAATCAAAATCTTCAACGTGTGTTCTAGATCCCCTACCTACTTTTTTCTCTACTAGGTATTATTAAACCGTTATTGAAAATAATTAACTCCTTAGAACAGGCTATGTACCTAAATCCTTTACATTAGCAGCAGTCAAACCTCTAATTAAGAAACCGGACTTAGACCCGAATCATCTCTCTAACTATAGGCCAATCTCAAACCTTCCTTTTATTAGTAAGGTCTTAGAAAGAGTAAAATTATTCCTAAACATGGTATCAGTGTCCATTGCTATGCCGATGACATAGCTGTATGTTTCAGCTAAGCCAGATGAGCGACATTATCTTAATAATGTTGATGAATGTGTGAAGAACATTAGACAATGGATGTTAAATAATTTCCTTCTTCTTAACCCTGACAAAATAGAAGTACTTCTTCTTGGACTGCAGGCAGCTAGAAGTAAGCTTTCTGATTTGACACGACCTCTGGATGGTAGTTCAGTTACTCCCTGTGAAGGAGTAAAAGATCTTGGTGTGATTATTGACCCCAGTCTTTCATTTGCAGCTCATGTAGACTATATTAGCAGGATAGCTTATTTTCATTTAAGAAACATCGCTAAGCTAAGAAACTCATTAACTCTCCAGGATGCAGAAACACTAATCCATG
>JAUZST010094261.1:0-19126 GCA_034779995.1 Parotocinclus haroldoi
CCGGTACCAGTTCCAGCACCCACACACTTAGACGTTCCTCCACCTCAGCATCACCTATACTGGTCTCCATTAACAGAAACCAGTCCACCCAGTAACTCCCAGTGCAGGAACTTCCTCCATCATCAGGAGACCGTAATAACTGTGCCTCCAAGAACTTATTCATTTCGATTTTATTATTGATTAAAATCATATTTACTCAATTTTACTATTACTTGAATATACTTTAAAGTGTTTATTTAATTAACATCTGGGCCACCCAAGCAGGTCGGGTCCCTTTTTGAGTCTTAGTTCCTCCCAAGGTTTCTTCCTTCTACATTCAGGGAGTTTTTTCCTTGCCACTGTCGCCCTAGGCTCGCTCAGTTTGGGATTGGCCTTTTAAGATCATATAAGATTATAAAGCTGCTTTGAGACGATGCTCCGTTATAAAAAGTGCTATAGAAATACATTTGAATTAAATTGAACACTAGACCTGTGCTAATATGTGATAGAAATGACGTATTTAGTGCATATACTAACACTGATTATTTCAAAAGGGAGAAAAATGGGATATAAACGACAACATCCACTCCTCTAGATGGCGCAGTACAGCATTTTGACTCAACTATTCGGCTTAATTATGGACGTGACGCATTAAAACGACTCGTGAAGTCCTTTCCAGTACCCACCCCCTACTGAGCTGTCATTCTGTGGGAAGGCTTGTAGCGGATATTCAATGCAGCTGGCAACCCACTGTTAGATATTCTCCCTTAAACCGCACGAGAGAATGTTAGCTTGCCTGGTATGAATGTGCCAGCAGTATATGGGATTTTACATAGCGGACCAGGAACTGTACAAGTGCTTAACCCGAGCGCCAGGGCACTGTACGAAGTGGAACCAGTTTCTGGAGGTCAAACATGCTCGGGCACGGTAGAGATCACACTGATTGAGTACAGTCTTACTGTACAAACTTCACTTCATGTTTTTAGGTCCAGTTACTGACAGTGACTTGTACATGTTGGGTTTTTTTGCTGCACTGGCCACACCCTGTTCGACCTCCCTCAAATGTACATCTGACCTGGCTAGGAGGCACCACCAGGACTAAAAGAATCCGCCCCGCTGATTGAAATGAACGATTTATAGCTTATTACGTCTCAGTCCCTGGTGAGCGTCTGGGTAAAAGCAACCTCATAACCTGCGGGTGCCGCGTGATTCCAAACTCGATTGACACGATGTGTTGTTAACATTCTTGCTTGGTTGAGATCCAGACGTTGCTTGGTCCACCTTGGATTCCCCAGTGGGTAGGTCGCTGCCTCCAGAGCGGTCGGTGGGGTATTTGTTTGACGTCCATTCTGCGTGCGTTTCCAAACCATCTGTAGTATCTGCACCTCGATAGTTGGTTGCTGTGGACATCTGACTCAAGATGATTATGTTGTTGATTCCCAAAGACATGCGTTATGAAGCCTCGAGTATGTTCACGTTCCTCTTGAGTAAGATCTGAGTCTCTGATCCATAGAGAAGGATTGGATTGGTAGGATTAGCATTCGGAAGAGATGCTCTTCTGGCACTCCAGACCAGTTGGGTTGGGCATCACACAGACACAGTCGGCTCTGTCCAAAACAGGTGAGGCCACATAGGGGAGCATCTCCTGAAAGTGAAACGGCAACCTCTCCTGAACCCCGAGAGATAAGACTCGCAATCCCCTCCGGAACTACACAGGAGCAGCAGTGAGTCACAGCCTCAAACATACCATGTGACTACATTAAACAAATCCAGGGCGTCAAAATAGGTCGGAAAGTTTTGAGAACCAAACAACAAGTAAAATAAACCGGTTTTCGATTCCGGTTAATGGGGGCACATCGGGATGGTCATAATAACCGGCTGGTCTGATTAAACAAACATGCCCTGTGTTAATTTATTTTTTGGTCCAGTAAGCGAATAACATTACACGTTATATAATGGGATTTGTTTAGGTACTTTAGGATTTGGTCCGAATAAATGGCTGCTCCCATTAACCGGAATCCACTGTATTTCTGTTTGTAATCGTCTATTTTGAGTTTAATATTCTTGAAGTATCCGTTTTCCCTTTCTTTGCGCCTTTTCTCCGTTGTGCTTCTCTCAGTCTCACTTTCACTTTAAAAGTTTCTCGCTTTTGACTTTTGGACCCGATTTGAAAGGGGGGGGGGGATCTAGGCAATCATTGGCTGCTGGAGTTAAGCGCCGCTACGAGAGCAAAAGAACGCCACTCTTACCTCGATTGGAAAAAGGTCGGTGATAAACAGGCTTAAATAATGAGGCTTAGAGTCAGACTGCTAACCGGTTAATCTAGGTAGAGTTAACTTCCCTCGGTTTAGTTAACGTTACGTAGCTCATTCGCTTTGTGAAATAAAAGTCCTGTTCTGACAATGTCCTAACGCAGAACGTTTATACATAGCTCCCTGCATAAAAATAACATTATAGGCTAAACTATATGATGTTTTGGCAGAACCACTGGATGTTTTTGAAATGCCAGAAACATCTTTTGAGTGACTAACTGGCTTTTTTCTGGACGCTCTGTGTAATTAGAGCAAGTTCTACACAGAACTGTAGTACGTATTATTTATTAGGACGTTTAGGCAGCAGCCAAGCCTCTTAATAACGCAGTGCTTCTACACGACTCTTGATTTGCACCATAACTATCATTGTGGTGGCACAACAGGTGTTATTTCTAAGCACCATAACAGACGATAATTTGGGGTTATAACGGCATGAAGCCGGGGAAGGGGGTGGGGTGGAGAGAGACCATAAACATTTTAGGAACATGGTTCCAAACCTGGGATCCCCAAACATCATGGGTGATCTAGCACGGGGGCACCCCACTGGAATAAAAATCTGCATATGAAAGCTCTTTAAAACATAATTCATAAGCTTACGTTTGAGTTTTATAAAAACTGTCAATCGAAATGCAGAGAAGATCATCCGCTGTGACATCCCCTCCCTCACCAACCGCATCCAAGATGAGAGCAGTCCCCCACACTTCCTGCTCAACCGCTTTTCACAGGATTCCTTCAGGGGTCAGATACTGGAATATTGTTTGTTTGTTTACGTTGTTTATTCTACGTCGCTCTTCAGGACCAGTGGTTCCAGGAGGCCTTTCGGTTTCTGATCGAACTCAAAAGGAGTAAAAATTCGCCGATGTAAACGTAACGTAAATAGGATTCTTCCGTTCCTGACCCTTGAAGGATTGAATTAATTCCTAATCAAATACATGCAATACAACAATAATAATAAATAAAGACATCAAACAAGTTAAAATTAAAATAAACTACATCGCCTCTGAGATGAGGGCAGTTTTTGTACTTCTTATCACTGGGACTGGTACTGGGACTGGTACTGGGACGGTCCAAAATCGCACCCAGCAGACTGACACAATATACACAATCATAATCTAATTGTAAAACATAACATACACCTGACTACACCATGGTTCTTCATTTCGATTTAATGACCAAAATGTGCGTATTAGTGCGCCATCATCGCCACCGCCTGGACTGGATGAGGTGCTCTGTGGTTGGAAGATCGCACCAATGAGTGTTTTAGGGGATTTGATGCCGACGTACGAACCGTTATATACACACACTATAGTCTTACTAATGGGGTGACTTTAGTCCCGTTTAGGGACTTTCTCCTTGCCACTGTGGCCTCGGGTTTGCTCAGTTAGGGTTCTGAGTCCCTCCTTTGAGCGCCACAGAAACACATCTTTGACTTCAGAGTAGGGGCCAAATAGCGGAGTGAAAAGGCTTCGTTTTTCCTGCAATACCACGGTTTCATAAGGAATCACCAGAGAAGTCTGGAACAGATTAGCGTGCTTAGAAAAGGTCCGAAAAAGACGATTCTCCCTCCTTTCTTCACCCGATACCTACCTACCCCTACCTCTCTCTCTCTCTCTGATCTAATCCCTTCTTTCCAGCACACAGATTAACGGCCTCTGCTTCACAGCACTGGAGCGAACGGATCGGGAGGGGGCCGAGGGGCTGATGAACACACCAGCTGGGTTGAGATGAGTTGCAGTGTTGCTAAGTGTGTGTGTGTGTGTGTGTGTGTACCAAGCACAGACTGTATATAAGATAATGATTTACAGTCTTTGGTGCAGACAGAGGAGCTCTGCTTTCAGATTAATGTCGCTGAGGAGCAACAATCTGGACTCCCCTGGTGTTGTGAGATATTTGCCGAGTTACACAACAGCTCTGCAGAGAATAAACCTAAAACGTCATTTCGACACATATTAAACAACCGCTGCTCATGCGCTTTATTCAGCACGCTGGAAACTCCAATTCAGCTTCAGCTTCTTCTCCGACTGAGGGAGTTACATGATACATGATTCTTCTCCTGTTTAGGGTTTGTTTGGCTTCTTAACCAAACAACGTTATATCCATACACAAGTCAAGGACAATTTTAGACACACCAGTTAACCTAACACGCACGTCTTTGGACTGTGGGAGGAAACCAGAGTACCCGGAGTAAACCCACGCAGACACGGGGAGGACGTGCAGACTCCACACACAAAGGACCCAGGCCGCTCCTCTCTGGGATTGAACCCGGGATCAGAGAATGCCAATAAACCAGATAACTACATGAATCTGATTGTGATCAGATTGTTACGTACATGTAAACACACTCAATACCAAAAAACAGAGTTTGTAAACTAAGAAAATAGGGACTGGTTAAAGGTTACAACTTTACATTTTGTGCATGGTTTCTTACCCTGAAGTCTGACTTAGTGTTTTTAAGCATTTAGGCAAATCCATTGCGTGCACTGTAAGTTTTAATGTTATCATGGACCCTGCCCACTTGACCTAAAGTTGACTATAAAAGTCTAAAAGGGTTTGACGCCCGATCCTTCAAAAGGGTGCCCCATTAAATGAACCCCGGTCACCACACTGGTGCCACCTGACGGGCACTCAGCCGTTCACCGGGTCCCAATCTGAAACCAATACTGATGGAAAGTCAGTACCTCAGACACAGGTATGAGCGGAGAACCCCTGAGTGGGGGAATCCCCAGCCGAGATTAGAACCCAGGCCCTCAAGAACTGCAGTTTGCAGCAGCTGGCTCTTCCCGTGGATAAGATAAATGAAAGAATTAAAGTAAGCAAGTACTGAATAGCTCAGGGGGCCGCACTGGTACACAGGTGTTCCATTAAAGCTCCAGCATTACCAGTTTGACCTGACCTCCTGCGTTTAGTTTGCAAGCCCTGCCTAGTTTAGGCATGTTCTGACACGTTAGGTTAATTGGTGATCTAAACTGTGTGTATGACTTGAGTGGTGGTGTGTAGATTTGCACCCTGTCTAGGGTGGTTCCTGCCATGCTTCCTGAGCTGCTGGCTTAGATACCAGAATGAACGAATAGCTCTCGAGTGACGGCACTCACTTAGCAGTCCTATATGGAATATCCTTCTGGACAAGTCAGGCATCACATTGGTGCCACCCCTGGCGGTCCTACAATAAACTGGCATCTCATCCAGAGCACAGAAACGTCTTTGACTTTGTGTTCTCTGGTGATAGGTGCCAGACGACATGTAATGCAATTTATTTTAATATGCAGCCTAATAACTGATAATCGTATCATGTAATGAATTTAATTAAGCTTTTAATAAGTGAAAATGCTTTTATTTCTGTATTCTCTTACCACTCACATTTAACTCTTGTTAATTGTAGAACAGAGTTCTGTCTGCTCTTATTTAATCTCCCTGTGTTGTAAGCAGTAATTGATATTGTTTGTTCTTGTCGTCTGCCAGCGGGATGAGCAATCAGAAGCTCGTCCTATCAGAGCGGTTTGCGCTGTCTGAAAGCTCGGCGCTGGAGACAGCCAGGTTACTGATGAAGGGAAAATTGCAGTTAATGTCACCAGGACGGAATGTACAATTGAGCAATTATGGAGATCATTTGGCCTGTCTGATGCAAAGTCTGTCAGCGACTTTTAAACGTCACACACCGGGGCTTGATGTGACAAAGCGACGTGTTTGAACACTGGCTCTGCTCACCAGCCTGTCAGCGTGAGAGGAAGTCCATCAGCTCACACTCCGAACTGAGAGCTTTTGGAGAGGTCCGGGGTTAAAATCTGACCCTTAGGCTTGGCCTCCTGGCATAGAAACGCCGAGATGGTGCAAACAATATGGCTGAGCAATATACCAATCGGTTATCATGTTCTGCCTTTACTGTAGCGTCCCAGTGATGGATAAATAAACAGGAAATCCCCATTTCAGAACGATTACGGTTTGACTCAGGATGCTTCGACTTTACGATGGGACGAATAAACATTTAGCAGAACGTTTCAGGAGTGTGTCAGGAGTGTGCGATGCGGCGGGAGTGATGTGTATGGAGTTCATTTTGTGTCAAAAGTTCCACAAAAAGAAACCTGCGTGTTGCGAAGGCAAAACAGAGAAATATATCAAATATTAATTTCATGCGTATTTTTGTTTCCCTTTTGGCATGTTTGTTTCATTAGGTTTTTTCCACAATTTTTGGTTACATTTTTTTGTTTTCATTTATATTTTTCTGCTAAGGTCTAATGGACCGTCTGGAATCTCTCGTTACTTCTGCTTGTTCCTTTTTTTTTTTTTTTGCTTCTAACTTACTAAGTAGGCGTTCACCTTGAATCTCCATTGGCCACGGCCACGCCCATCATGTCAGTCGCGGCACAGCAAGTGACCTGAACGTTACCAATCAGGTTCACACAATCGTTGCCATTTTTCGCGGCGAGCATCTGCAACATGTGCAAGCCATTTAGCAATGAATTCGAACTTTTGTGTAAATTTCATGTTGTGCTTTGCATTCATAGCATCTACTTCCTGCTCTTGATTTTACGAAAATTTGCTTGCAGATTGATTTTTGCATCTGTGGAACGTTTGACACTAAATGAACTTCATTAATAATAATAATAATAATAAGAAGAAAAGAGCGTGCTCACACAATTCGTTCATTTTTTTTCTTCACGTTGAATACTTTAGTCCATAGATTCCGTGAGGCGTTTAACACTTTAGCATAAAGCAAGGTTTACGTTAATAATTGTGCCTTAAACTGTAGTTAAATGTAAGTGTTTTAAGCAGGATTAAGGTACGCTACACACTAATATTCTCCAGCACTCGGCCCTGTGTGACCTGGCGGAAACGATGGGTGCCGGGATATGTAGCGCGGGGAAGCCGCAGACATAGCGTAGCCTACATTAAACATGTTTAAACACGACCATGATGTAAGTAGAATATATCAAACTCCTGAATTTACGATAAATTCAACTTGTAATGGATTTATCAGAATTGTAACTCGGGCACGGCCTGACAAGGATCTACTTTATAGGTCCATACTCAAGATTATGGGACTGACCTCCGATGGGTCGGCTGTCTTTCTTTAAGCCTCACGTGCCAACATTTGCTACCCGTTTGAGCTGTGTGTCTGTCTTCATGCAGATTATTTTTTGTTGGAAGAGAAGATAGTACAAAACTCTGAAGGAGCTTTCAGGATGAATGAATCATACCATTTTCATCGAATTAATACGATTTTCCATTCTTCTGTTGTGCAGCGTTGGTGAGCCCATGTGAATCGTGCCCTTGTGTGTTAATATGGAAGCTTGGTTTGATTCTTACATTTAACACCTACGCTGCCCATGGAGGTTAAGTCCCCTCTCGAGTGTTGGTCCTCCATTAGGGCTGTAAATTGGAGATTTTGCTGGTTTGCACAGTTCTTGATGATGTGCCGGAAGCATAGCGCTTTTTGCAAAGTGAAAGCAGAGCAGAGCGTATCCTGTTTTTTATTCTTTTTTGTCTTTTATCTTGGTTTGGGTCATGTTGGAGGGCCTGGAATTCAGTGAGCGCAGGCAAAGGTCCCTTGATTAGAACACCAGTCCATGTCAGGATTCTGTAAACGCATCACCTGACCTGTACGTTTCAAATCCCACCGGGGATTTACCTCTTCTTTTAGCAGCTGTCTTTTCCCAACGAGGCACCGCAGCTGCTGGTACATTTTGGCCATAAATACTTCAAACTATTAAACTCTTACATGCTATTCAGATAAGATAAATAAGTAAGAGGATAATTGAACGAGTGCGAATAAGATTGTAAAACCAAAAAGACTTAGGACTTAATAAATTGCACAAGCAGAGCGATAATCAAGTCTATAATCAAGCTTAGGGCTTTAAGAAGGTTAACATGTAATAATTAAACGAGATAAGATAAGCCGTACAATTAAAAGACCGGGGACTTAATAAAACTGTGTGTGATCGTACTTATCCTATTAATGGGCTGCAGGGATTGAACGAGTGGCCGGAGCTTGCTGCTCTTCTGCTTGAACTGCTTTATTTTTATCTTTTAGCAGGGGGATTGGATGCTCAGCAGAAACAGTGCTGCTCTCATTAGGCTGCTTTCAGAGACCGGACTCAGCGTTCCCCTTCAGTCACTACTCCGTAATCAGGAGCTTATCTGGGTTGCCATGTTTCGTAGTCGTTAAAGTTTTTGTTCTATAGAGCGTTTGATTCAGTCTGTTCCGAAAGGCTCTCCTCATGCCTCTTGGCAGTGTGCTGAGCTCGTGGGGGAGGCCATATTGCTTGGGTATAATCGCAGCATGCGGCGAGTGTGTCAGAACAAACATGGCTCGCGCAAGCCAAGCGAGACCATGGAGGCTTGCGAGTGTGTAATTTCCAGGGACTGTGTCGCAGCAGGGCTCGATCTGGCCACCCTGTAGTATGGGCATGCACTCGCACACACTCATCCTGACTCATGCTCGGTCCTGGGCATCCTTCCGGCGCAGGCAGCGTAGCGGGAGCAGGCCTTGTCTCCATTTATCATGTCATCGCTCGCTTTTGCGTCCCCACCGTCTTCAGGATGGCTGAAGCCTCTGGAAGGGAATCCGTTTTAATTAGGATTAGGTTCAGCAGGTAATTAAAAAATCATTTGTTTATTCCCTTTCTTTTTCGCTCTTTCGTCTAGCGATGCAGATCCAGGTTTAAGCTTGTTACTCTTTAACTCTGGTTATCTGAAGTTTACGTAGAGCACAGCGATCATTCAGGGCTTAAATCGAACTGGACACTTTGGTCCAGATATTCATCCTCATCCAGGCTGTTATTCCCATTGTTTAGGTTTCATTTGGGAATGTCAAATGCAGAGGAACATGTTTTTTTTTTAAAGGAAGGGGGAGTGGGTTATAATGTATAAGTGATTGCTGACATTTCTTTATTCAAGCAAGTCTTAAGACCAAAAATCTGTAAAATGCCGTAAATGTAAATGTAATACACAATAGTTACACAGCTTTTCTTCACTATTTGTCACTAAGCATCTCCAATTTGTCTGTAATGGCTAAAAATAAAAAGTCTTCTGTAAAAGAACAAACAAATCATTCTTTCGGGATCTTCCGCTTAATCCACACGGGGTCACGGGCCAGCCGGTGCCCACCTGGCAACCCTGGGCGCAACGGCAGGAACAACCCTAGACGGGGCGCCAATCCATCGTAGACCACACACACACAGTCACACACTAAGGACCACTTTTAGAGACACCAATCAACCTAACAAGCACGTCTTGGGACTGTGGGAGGAAACTGAAGTACCCAGAGTAAACCCACGCAGACAGGGGGAGGACATGCAGACTCCTTTGGAGGATTGAACCCGGGACCTTCTTGCTGTGAGGCAGCGGTGCCGGCCCACCGAGCCCCAACTCCCCCCCCCCCCCGCCCCCCCAACCCCCTGCCGCCCACAAACGAATCATTTTTCTCTAATTTCAGAGTTAAATTGGCTTTCATTTGCATTTTTTAAAATTTCGATTCTGATACCGCTTATCAATGATGAAAAACTGATTTCGTACATGATTTATATCCTGTCGTAGGACATTCGTTCATTATTGCTGCTGTAGATTGTAACTTATTATGAGCAGGATTAAGTGAGAGACGGTTTCTTAAATCATCACGTCAGTAACGTTATCCATGTTATGCTTTGTTCACATCAAGTGTTAGACTCTCTATAAATGATCGCTAGTGCAACAATTTGGCGAGGAGAAGTGCAGTCGGCCGAACCCGGTGCACTGCTGAAGCTCAGTATCATGCTGGTGCTTTAGATCTTTGGCCATGTTGGAGATTCAGCCTAAACGTAGCTAAACTTTTGATCGTCTATCTTCTTACATGACGCAGCACTCATGGCCGATGGGTGTCTCAAATACAGACTTATTTTTCTTAAGCTTTTAGTGCTGTATTTTTATGGGGGGGGGGATTAATTTGCCTGTCCTGTTTAGTAACTTGCAAAACGGTATTGAAAACCAACACGATCGTACAGAAATGGAGAAATGCTTTTTTCTAGTTAAGATACTATATTGGGGACCAGAAGGTCCAGGATTCAAATCCATCCTATGCCATGCTGCTGCTCACTGAGTAAGGACTTAACCTTTTATGATTGGTAAGTTGCTTTGGATTAGGGTAAATGGATAAGGGCTTTGCTAAGGAATGTCATCTGGATAGATCTAGGATTTGCGTCCTTATCGTTCCCGATTAGTCGGCTCATCAACTGAGCCTCCAATGTACAACATTCCAAACTGTAGCACTCCTGGGTGGTTCGGAGGCCTGTTTTGTTGATTTTAACTGAACTTTCTCTCGATTTGGCCATAACCCATTTCCATCTACCAATGTGCTGCTCTGAGGCTTATCCCTCAAACAGAATGGCCCAGTTCTGGGCTACACTTGGTGTTTTGGTTTGCCCACATACTGCTTTGAATAAATCAATGAATTCAGGATAGTCTGGCTGCCAGTGCACATCTCTTATTCTACAGGGTGAGTCAAAAGTCACAGGACACACTGAGTGCTCTGTCATAGACTTTATGAAAAGCATGGCAAAACCATTGTCGAGGTTTGTTGGTCGGTTGCGGTCCTTCAGACGGTCAGTGCGTTTCTTGTTGTCCCGGTTTCTTTGAATTTGGTTATGAGGGATTTAACAGTGCTGTGTGAAATGACTGATCTTTCTGGGTGTCGTTTTTTTTTTTAAGTCTGTTCCAACGATACTCTCCCTGGACATCAGAATCATCAAGTTCATCTTCAGTTACCTGTGATGAACAACTCGATTTTATACATTTCTGTGTATAAAATACAGACATCACAAATCTGATTGCACCAATTAATTTCTGAGACAATTCTGATCTATTTTGGTATGCTCCATGACCACTTTTCCATTGGGGGAAAAACAAAACTTGCCCTTGATCCAGTGTTTTCAAGATGGAGGCCATTTTCGCCCATTACTTGCTGGGGTATTCAGCGATGTCACTTTCCCTTTTGTTTCTGAATAAAAGGAAAATGTGCGTCCTAGGACTTTTGACTAACCCTGCAGATTAGACGTTGGCCACATGCGGCCCAGTGCCTGTATGCTGTGATAAACCTTTACTGTGGCTGGCAACAGCTGGACCAAACTGGGCTCACAATACACTTACCATTGCCACAGCAGAGCCATAAGTGCCTTAAATTGAACCCTATTTGGCCCAGGACTGTCTGTTATCTGGGATGAAGTGAAAAACTGCTGTTCATGCAACACAGAGCAGTTTACCATGCTGGCAGAAGAACACTAACTGCCTTCTTAAATGCAGCAGCAGCAGCTGAATCCTGTTTTCCCTCCCCTTATCCCGACCTTTACATTGTAAGCCAACGCAGGCTTCCAACCATGCTGTTTCCAGTGACTGGCTCCTACCACAAAGCCACCAGAGCTGATTTCTTCTAAATTCGTAAGCTTAAACACTCTTGCTCTTGCTAAGTGATCAAGAGAAAAGTGAGGGCTGCCTTCCTCCATGCAGGGTCAATGATTGTGGCCTGTGCTTCTAGTCGCAGATGGTCCTATCACTAATGGCATCCCTTGGCACCTCGTCACCCTGGACGAAAGAGCCGCTTGACCTCGCAGATCAGCGTACAAGGTCATCTATGATTAGAAGTGCTTGGTAAATGCTTGCTCTGACTTAGACCTGTGTTCACAGAGCTGGGATTATTCATGCTCGACACGACCTTCAGTCTCAAAGCATCAGGAAAGAAATGAGGGTGATGAGTTAGCTAGTTAGTCATTAGCGTTTGATTACCAGAGGGCCTCTGAGAACGGGGCAGTGGCTCTCCTTGATTTATCCGTGCTGCGCAGGGGTTTTTACGGATTGCCTTTTTTTTTTTCATAAGAAGCCTTAATGGACTTAATTTAGGGAATCAGTAGTCTGTCCAGTTGATATGATGGATTGCTGAATGCTGAGGGCGGCCAACAAAGCGCGGAACGATCGGAGCTGACGGGCTTTCTTTGTTGAGCTAATTGGAAAATATGGGGAAATAAACGTTTAGCTGAGGAATTTAAATACATGAATATCGACGGGTCGTTCAGATCAGAGGGCCGTAAGTACAACTTTTTGGACACTTTCATTTGACTCATAATACCAGTCTGTTCGTTTTGCACGGGCACTGATAGGATTAGCTGTATTGGTTATGACGGAGCCTGGAGTTCTTACTGAGAATGAACGATCCTTCTGCCAAGACTATCAAACAGCCTTCATGCACTCCACCATCGCCTGTTGCCAAGGAGACCGATATAATCCATGCATTTCCTCTCTCTCTCTCTCTCTCTCTTTTTCTCTCTCTAACCTCAGCACTTCCCACTCTTCTGTCTTTTTTCCTCTGATTGGAGACTCTATTGACTCGTGCCATCGAGCTGGCCTTCAGACCCACATAGCAGCTGTCAGGAGATGGAAATAATTAAGAGGGAATGTGCTCTGAAACCTATTGATTTTTCCTGATTACAGAACATTTGGAGATTTAGCCTGGTGCACGGGCATCCACGGGAGGCAAATATGAATAATCAGATGCCTCCAATGTTGGTAAACTCATACGCTCCACAGGAATGCCTTTGTCCTTGCTTAAAGTTTTACCACTTGGATACTCAAACACACACACACACCTTCTCAGTGTAACTGTGATGATCGTGCTTCACCCTCTTGGACGTAGTGCAGACATAAGAAGGGTCACACTTGCATGCTGTAAACAGTGTTAGAAACCAAACTAACACTGGTGCACCCGATACACTTAACCTGATCAGGGTTCGGAATTTATGTACTCGAGCAGGTCTATGAGATCAAAAGTTGAACCTTCACTTTCATCCATCAGGCTGATTTTCCTCCCGTGATTTGATCCTTATTCGATGTTTTAGGATTGAATTTCATGCTGTCTTTGCTTGGCATTAAAGCCAGATATGGTTTAAACGGCGCTGATGGGAAGTTGACAATTTAATTAGGGAGACCGCGTCAGTTTGATCCAAAAATACATGCTGTTACGGATTCGGGAGGAAATGGGATTCTTTGCTAAACAGACTTTCCTCGATTGAACCTTAAATTCTGTCATGGATTAATAATAGGTTTAATTTCTTCTGATGGACAGAACAGGGTGGCTTTACGGTGCTTTTAACACTTTTTTTTTTTTTTTTTTTTGAGCATGGTCTCAAAGCGGCTCTACAGATTTCTAGTACCTTCCGTTATCTAAGCCCAAACCCAAATTGAGCAAGCATGGGGTGATAGCGGCAAGGGAAAGTTCAAATAAACAGAAGCTGAATAAATATTAACAGAGAACATTTTAAAAAATACTGAAAATCAGATATAGTTATATGTACAATATTGCAATAGAGATAACGTTATGTAAAGCATAATAAAATAGACAATACAAATATAGAGCATATAAGACTAGGGTAAAAATATAACACAAAGTCACTGTAGCATCTTGTACAACAGAGACAGTGGCAAGGAAAAACCCACTACATCTTACAATTAAGGAAGTATGTTTTATGTAAGAAGGACCCAACTGCCCTGGGCAGCCTATTATTATTATTATTATTATTATTATTATTATTATTATTATTATTACATGATTTTATTCTTATTTTTCATAGGAATTACATTTATGATAAGTTTGGATGAACAGAAAGTAAGCATAAAAATGTAATGAGAAAACATACAGTATACAAAGAAAATAAATACATCAAAATGCGATCATATGTAAGCTATAATAAAGAGAATATAATTTTATAGAGTATAATAATACAGAGAATCTTAAACTTTATTGCTCTACTATAAAGCTGCATTTGCAGTATTTTACTGAATTTGATTATCTATTTTGATAGATGTTTCAGCCAAAAGCGATTAAGCTGATTGAGCAGTTATTCGGCAGTCAGTAGCAGGAATGCGTCATAATAAAGCTGCACCATTTACCGACACGCAGAACGCAGAGATGCCACCATTTAAAAACCACGGCTTGCCTATCTGTGCATCCACAATCGATAAAATGCATCACACACCTCGACCTCTGGCGGGCTTTTAATTGGAGTGACACTTTCTACGTTTCAAATCAGATCTGTGGAATTAATTTGTCTCTCAAGTGCATCCATTCTGTTGGCTTTCTAGAAAGCGCTGAGTCTGCGCAACAGCTCGATGAAGCATGTATATTCACACATGCATGAGCACGGCCTATTTTGCATGTCCCGTTATGCATGGTGAGCGAGTTTATTGCCCCTTTTTTTTTTCTTTTTTATTCTTTGCCTATCAGTCGAAGCTGGTTAGGAGGCCAAGGATGGGCCTATGGCAGGGAGCTAAAGCCTCTCATCGATGCACAGGGCTAAACGGAGTAGATTCAGACTCATTCAGGGTGCAAACCTTTAATCTGGTCGTTTGAGGTGACGGAGGAATTCCACTTTGCCGTGTTTGAGAGGTTATTTCACAACTTTTTGATATAGTGCCACCAGGGTTGATGGAGGTTATGAACAGTTTGCAATGTGGATGCTGTGTCTTGAACAGTCTTGGGGCAAAGTGACGCGTCACACTCGTCAAATGAACAAACTTTTCCCTGTAACGCAGCAATTTGCTTCAATTCCTACGTTCCTGTCCCACGTTGCAGCTGGGGGTTACGTTTAATTGTTAAAAATCTACATTATTTTTGACGAGATAAACGAGGCTAACTAAAACTTTGGATCGCTTGAACCGATCGAGTCGGGAAATGATTTGGCCTTAGCGACGTCTGCTGGAGATTTAGAAAACTGCCCGAGGAAACCTGAGAATCTTCATACGAGCAAGAATTTTACAGTGACAAACACCCCTTAAAACTTTACTGTACAAAAAAAAATAAATAAACAAGCCTCAAGCCTGCTTCTCTGGGTTCGGAAACACTTAGGATGGACCATCGCCATGGTAACGGGGATTGTGCTCAGACCAGTCGGTATTCCAGATCGTTCCCTGATTTGGGGTTGCATAAGAGCTAAAAGCATCATATGTGAGTGCCTGGTGCTTATTTTATATTTAAGCAATAATACTCAAGAAGGAGTGCTTTAACGGAGGCTATTGGCAGGGGCGTGGCGGGGTCGTGGTCCCGGGGCCGGAGGCTGAGACCGGGTCGTTAGGTTTAAATACTTAATTTCACTTCCAAAGTCTTTCCAAATCCTTAAGGTGGCAAACCTGTGCCTTAGGCTGGTCAATATTAGCGTCTTTTTCCGAATTTAAGCTTAAAGATCTATTTTATAAACAAATTAAACTGCTTTCATGTCGGCAATGTTTGACTTGCGTACTTATAACTTTACTGCTAGAGGCTGATTTATGTTGCAGAGCAATGCTTATTGAGTACCGGTCGGCTAACTATGGTATAATATATAAATACTCAGAGTTGATTTACGTGGTGATGTATGTAGTGTACACAGCTGCAAACATCATTTCATGTGAGTTTCTGTCGGGCAGTACGCTGGAAATCTTTGTGTGAAACTTTTCCCCCTGTGTGACATTCACCCCAGTAACAAGCAGTGTTAAATTTAGCACAACCGTGTGAGTGAGTGACAGTGTTTCACTAGGAAATGCCAACTACAATGTAAACGACACTCAAAACTATGGAGGTGCCGTTTGAGGACTGAACAGACAGGTGTGCACTGTTCAATGCCCGTGCGATCAACGTATGTTTGTGTTTAACAACCGGGGTCTTAACCATTGTAATAAATTACAATAGGAAATAAAAATCTGCCCTTTAACTCAGGATGCTGCCCCGTTAAAGACAACTCAACAGCCAATCGACACTGCAGATCAATAAACAGAGGCGGGAGACTGAGTTTAAGTGAAGAAGCGGCAGCAGTTTTATTACATTATGTAAACAAGCCCAATTCCAGTGAAGTTGGGACGATGTGTGAAACATAAATAAAAACAGAATCCGATGATTGTGAAAGCCGATGATTTGCAAACCCTTTTCAACCCATGCTCAATGAAATAAACTACAAAGACAAGATATTTAAAGTTTGAAACGGATACTTTTTTTTTGGTCTTTTTTTTTTCAAATATTCGCTCAGTTGGAATTTAATGCCTGCAACACGTTCCAAAAGAGCTGGGACAGGGGTAACCAAAGACCTGTAAAGTTGAGGAGTGCTGAAAAAAACACGTTCCTGTGTGGAACATTCCACAGATGAGTGGCTTGATTGGCTATAAAGAGAGCATTCTTGGAAATCAAAAATGGGGCGGGGTTCACCACTTGGTGAGAAACTGTCCAACAAAAAGTCCAACAGTTTAACAACAGCGTTTCTCATTGTGCAACTGCAAGGAATTTAGGGATTTTTCATCATCTACGGTCCATCATCAAAAAATTCAGAAAATCTGGGGAAATCTCTGTAAGTTAGCGGCAAGGCTGAAAACCAACACTGAATGCCTACACTGAATGCCCGTGATCTTCGGCGGGACCCACTGCATTAAAAATCATTCTGTAATGGACATCAGCACTCAGGAACACTTCAGAAAACCATTATCAGCGAACACAGTTCATCTCTCCATCTACAAGTGCGAGTTAAAACTCTACCATGAAAAGCGAAAGCCGTATATCAACAACACCCAGAAACACCGCCGGCTTCTCTGGGCCTGAGCTGATCTGAGATGGACTGACCCAAAGCGGGAAAAAAAGTGTCCTGTGGTCTGACGAGTCCAAATCTTAAATTGTTTTTGGAAATTATAGAACGTCGTGTCCTCCGGAAGAGACGGTGTGTCCTGTTATCAGCGCAAAGTTCAAATACCAACATCTCTGATGGCATGGGTAACTCTACACCTGTCTCGCATTGAAAATGGGCGCAATAGCGGCGCAAAATACGACAACGGAGACCCCGGACTGTTGAGCTACTGATGTTGTACATCAAGCAAAAATGAGAATGAATTTCACCTACAAAGCCTCAGCAGTTAGTGTCCTCAGTTCACAAACACTTATAGAGTGATGTAATACAGTAAATAAACATGCCCCCGTCCCCAATTTTAAGTCTGTTTGAACATTAAATATCTTCTCTTTGTAGTTTGTTCAATTAAATATAAGTTTTTAGATTTGATCTATGTTTTACGTCCCACTTCATTGCATATGAGGTTGTACTATGTACCATCACAGGACTGGAGTGATGCCTGGTCAAAGTCCATTTCGAGCGGCAATCTAATTAAAAGTGCATACTTGTAATCATGGCAAGTTCTTTTTGTTTTGATCAGATTTTCTCAGCTTTTAGTATCTGCCTCACATTTAATCTTTTTTTGATTACATTAATAACCATGTTATTCACTCCTCTCCGGATTTAGAAATAATCTACATAAATAACCCAGTAACTGTTCAGCCTACATGACTAGAAGTGGAGGTTTTAAATGTGAGACCCTCTCCAAATCTCCTACATATCAGTCATTTTACTCAGAACTACTAAAGACCAAGTGCGTTTCATCTCTTTTGCGTGATTTGCATTGCGAGTGTGTTTCTTTTCTTTGCTTTTCGCCAATGAAACGCAAATCCTTGAAAAGTGGGACCTCAGCTTTCAACTTAATTGATTCTGGAAGGTCTTTCGATCGTGAATGTTGGACTCCAGTAGCTTTGTGATGCACCCTGAGCTTCGGTCAGGTTTTACCAACGAATTTTGTTTCGCATTTGGGGTCATAGTTCTAAGGTTCCGTTATACATGTGCTCACAAAACTTAGGGGATATTTCATTACGGGCAGTATATTAAAGGGATAATTAATTAAAAGGCGTTCAAAATAATAATAAAAAAGATTAAGAGATTAAGGGGAAAAACATGGTCTGAGTATACGGCCCCTTTTATTCTGGGAAAAACAAAGATGTGTTCAGGACACATGCAGATGCTTATTGAATAAACTCATGAACCCATGTTAAGCCTCAGTAGGTCAAGGATGTGTTTTATAGACCACTAACGCACACTGTTACGTATAGTGCTGTGCAGAAGTCTGATATACCGTTCTTTTAATAGTAGTATAATGACCATTTGTAGTTATTTGTCAGTCCTTTTATTAAAATGCAGCCAGAAAACTTTGTAAGCGGTCAGTAACAGCTTCTAACGGCTACAGTGGTGAGTATTTAGTGATTCCTCCCCTTATAGCATCTGACAGCTTCATCTGGATGCCAAGTTCACCCTGCTGCAGTCCAAAGAGGCTTGATCAGGAATGATCTTTTTGAAAGTGGAGCAGCCAAGAAAGCAGAAAAGGCTAAGATATGAAAGATCACATAGAGTGGAGTGTAGATCAGTGGAAACGAGAATCAAAGTATGACAAATCCAAGACATTGTTGGGTCTAATGGTGTCCTAAGACTTTTGCACAGCACTCCATATGGTAGTTTGTCTTATTTATCTGATTTAAGGAATGTAACTAAGCAGAAAGCTTGACATGTGCTCTCTCAAAGTATTTAGCCCCTTTAGTGTTTGCCTGAAGTGTAACTCTGAACTGACTGCTGGCGTTTGTCCTTTTCTTCTCTTCAGAGTATCGGTAAAGGTTCCCTGTGGTGCATAGACCCCGAATACAGACACAATCTCATCCAGGCTCTGAAGAAGACGCCTTATCATCCCTACTCCCAAGTGTTCACCACACCTCCCACCTCTCCTCAGGCATATCAAAGGTAAGCAAGTGCCTCGCAAGAGATATTGATTCTCATAGCTCTGCTTTGCTCCCTTTCTCTCTCTTTCTCTATCTCTCTCTCTCTCTCCCTCTCTCTCTCTGTCTCTCTCTCTCTCTTTCTCTCTCTGTCTCTCTCTCTCTGTCTCTCTCTCTCTGTTTCTCTCTCTCTCTCTCTCTCTCTCTCTCTCTCTCTCTCTGTCTCTCTCTCTCTATCTCTCTCTCTCTCTCTCTCTATCTGTCTCTATCTCTATGT
>JAUZST010094272.1:0-19126 GCA_034779995.1 Parotocinclus haroldoi
CTGAAGCATAAATCTGAAGTATCTAAGCATAAATTGTTCAAAATTAAAAGATCTCAATTGCAAAGAAAACGCATTACAGTGTTTGGAACTTCAGATCCGTAGTGATAACAGCATTTTTTCTTGTCTTTCCTTGTGATACTCTATTTTCCTCTATTCTGTATGTTGAGATCTGTTACCTCTAAATGTGATGCTGGCTAGTGGGTCGCTGTGCCGCTCTCCTTTCTCCACATTCTTCAAATGGGTTGCTCTCTGAAGCACACACCTCAGCATGTTGCCACAATAAGCGTACAACTTAACTCTCCAAGAGACAAGCAGATCCTCCACACATTCCAGTAAATATTTGGAAGCAGCAAGTAGTGTGAATAGGTGCCTAGTCCCGTCCTCCCGCAGAGGTGGTCCACAATGTAAAGCCACCACAAACACAATCTGAAGTTAAATCAGGCTGCTTCCTAATCTTGCACCCCTCATGAAGGGACTTCCTGAGATATACTAACTCATGCTGGACTAAACGCCTTGATTCCAGTAAGCCAGCCCAGTGCCCAAAGGAAGTCTCTACGTTTCCTTCTGCTTTGTCCTGTCTCCCTTTCCAAAGGCATTTGTCTTGCATGGTAGATTTTTATAGGCCTACAGCACATAACGAAATAAGCAATGATAAAATGCAAGTAAGTAAAAACCTATGGTTTATCGCTGTATAGTATGTGAAATTCTGATTACTCTCATTTAACATTTACAATGCATTTTGTTTTGAGGGAATAACAACAGTATGTCTTTGAGATTCCAATGCAATCAGAATAATAATGGCAAATACTGTATACTCTGTACCTTGATGTATTCATTTGGCATTTTCTGTGCATGTGTATGATCTACGAGCACCACCTACTGCTTTAAAACAAAACCACTATACTATATGTGAATAGATCTTCAGAATCTTTATACCTAAAACATTGGCAAACATTGTTTCATCAATGCAGCAGTGCCCTTGCCCCATGTCTGTGAAATGCCCTCCCAGACTCCCTGAGGGCACCACAGAGCGTGGAATCTAATTCTAATCTTTTAAAAAACAACAAAAAACTTTCTTATTCAAAAAGACATACTAGGATATTGTTTGCATCCCTAGTGTTTATGTGAAGATGTTAGTTTTCTTGTTATTTTTTATGTACATGTTTGTCTCTTTTCTTTTATGCAGTAGCACTTTAAGATTTCCTTTAAATTATTATTATTATTAGTAATGTATACCAATGTCAATTGGTTATATATTAACCCTGGAAAAATCAATGGCTATTCACGACACAAACAAAGGTTACATTGATACTAGTCAGTCACATTCGCACTGGGCCAATTTAGAGCGACGACTTAACCTAACTCATGAACCTAACACCTAACTCAGAAACCGCAGCACCTGAAGTAATCCCACATGGACACAGAAAGGACATGCAGACTCCACACAGACAGAATTTAAGATCGAGATCAAACCAGGCATATCTGGAACTGTCAGGTGACCACACTAGTGCCTTGAGCCACCAATATAGCATGATATGCATGAACGTAACTCTTGAAAGGGTCGATAAAGGTTTAGTTTCAGGACAGGCATCATTTGTGGTTTTCCCCTAGCAGGTGTGCTTGTGTCTAAGTGTGTCTAGTAAGTCTCTGAGTGACTCTTGGAATAATACATGTAACGAATCAATTAACAGTAATTAACAGAAAAACAAATATTAGACATATATTTTCTTTGGTAAATTCAGATTCAGCTCTGCAATACTGATAAAATGGGAAGGGGCTGATAGCATAACTAAGACTTGTAAGAACTTTCACTTTCAGTGCTGCAAAAGCAAAGCATGTTTTCATTAGAAATTAGAATTTGTTGTTGTAGTTACATGAAAGAACACAACTTGTATATTTACTTATTCATCGTACAACAGAGTACTGAGAAGGAAGGCTAAAAGCAAGCAGTTATTACATTTATTATTATATGGATTATTATATGGGTATAGAAAGCTCACAATAATGGTAATATTTCTGTAATTATACACTGGAAAATACACCCTTATATTTTACATTTACAGCATGGATTAATTATACTACACATTTATGGAAAATTATGGAATCACCACTCTTGAAGGAAGCTCTTTTAAATGTATAATTTTCTAGTTATGTTAATTAATGTTAATCACGAAGACATGCCACAACCTTCCAACCTTTAGGCATTAAGAAAACTATCAAAAAGAAATAAAATATCATTCCTGTAGTGAGTCACAATTGTGTTTTGGATCAAGTAGAGGTTGTGAAGGAATTAAAACTGTGAGGAAAATATTATGGAATCGCTCTGTAATTTGCAGTTCGAAAACAAACACTTGGATCAGTTAAAAAAGAGTGCTCACACCTTGGAGAGCTGTTGCACAAAACGGATTGGCATAAAACATGGCTCCAACATGAGAGATGTTAGTACAAAAATAAGGATTTTTAAGAAAGTAAATCATCACAGAATGCTGCAAAAGATGTTGGTTGTTCCCAGTCAGCTGTGTTTAAAATCTGGACCAAGTACAAACAAAATGGGAAGCATACAGGTAGACCACATCAAGGCGTCAAGAAAGAAAACTTAAAGCATTATGTGTTGAAAACAGGAAATGGACAACAAAACAAATAAGACACAAGTGGACGGAAACAGGAATCAAGGTCTGTGATGAAAATGTAAGAAACTGCCTAATAGAAATGTGATTCACAATGACAAAAGCCAAACTTTTCTTATTCCACCAGCTGAAGGGATGTTTAGTGATGATGACTTTTTCAAGATGTCAGTGGTATGGCCTGCAAATAATCCAGATCTCAATCCAGTTGAAAATCTCTGGTGGAAAATGGCCAGTGACAAGGCTCCAACCTACAAAGCTGATCTGGCAGATCTGACAGGTGGAGACATATTGTTTGCATACTGTTTGTTATTAGTTAAGTACATGCCTCAGACAATTCAAGCTGTTATAAAAGCCAGAGATGGTGCAGCACAGTACCGATGGTGCGGTGTTTTTGTCATGATTCCATAATATTTTCCTCAGAACTTAGTGATTCCATATTTTTTCCATTATTTTCCTCTACTTGATCGAAAAACACAATTGTGACTCACTACAGCAATTTTATTTATTTATTATTTTATTTATTATTTTAAAATATTTATTATTTAATATTGTTTTCTTAATGTCATATGGTTGGAATTTTTGGGGAAAAAAAGTGGCAATTCCATAATTTCTCCAGGGGCTGTATACTTTCAATTCAAATCTATAAGGTTAAAATAGAATAAGAAAGAAATAGGAATAGAAGTTGCAGATATTTGAGCTTTAAAACCAATAAATATAGAAGCCTATATTTTTATAAAATAAAATAATAAAATAAAATAGTTATATATCAGCTTTTAAAATTATATACTTTTTTATATAAAAAATATGGAAACCTTGCAAAAGTCTACAACAAAAAGTGAGCTGAATAGAAACATTGTTGTGTTCATGGAGATAACTCTAATCAAGCAAACATTGCTAAATCTTTGCTGGGGTAAAGAGCACCTGTGATAGTAGCTGTGTATTTAATAGTGCTACAGGAAGGACCCCAAACTCTGATGACAGAGCATTTCTTATAAATACAAAGTCATGCTAAATAATACACATGAGCACAGGCAGAGTGTAACAGGACTCTCCTACATAGATCCAGTAAGAGAGGCTGTTTTCCAATAATAACCTCAGCTGCTGAAGTGTGGAAAAATAAAAGACAGAGCAGAAGTCAGACAGAAGGATAGAATGAATGAGGCAAGCAAACTGAACTGTTGCTGGCAGTTATTTTTGTTTTCATTATCATCTGCTAAGAGATCTCTACTACCCCACAAGAAACCTCCATCCTACCTTCATATGTGACACAGCAGTAGGCATCTGTGATGTCCTCATCATGTGTCAGCACATTTTGGGCACAAAGAATAAATACACGCAGCATGGGGAGACAGCAGTACCAGGCGTGTCCACCTCTACCACCCCAAACAGGACAAACCCAGCCCAGAGACAAGAACGCAGTGCGGCTGGATACACAACACAGCAGACAGCCAGAGGAAAGAGTAGGAGAGAGAGAATGAAATCAGAGAGAGAGAGGGAGAGAGAGAGAGAGAGAGAGAAAGAGGCAGAAAGAGAGAGAGAGAGAGAGAGAGGAGCCTGTGGCAGATTGATCTGCTAGAGCTATCTGTGTTGCTTCCAGTTCGCACACATGCGCACACATGCGCACACACACACACACACACACACACACACACACACACACACACACACACACACACACACACACACATTTGTATTGCTATTCTTATGAAAACTTTCCATTGACATGAATGACAATAAAGGACTATTGCAGCTAATCAATGCTACACCTACACCTAAACATAACTTCAGTAACCTAAACAGTAAAAGAAAAAAAAACGGTCCTCACTAGTCAAAATTCCCGCTTTTCCTATCAGTGTAGAGACAAGTATAGCAAGACAAGGTAAACACATTTGCACATATTTGTTTTTAAATCATTATGAGGACTTTACTGTAGCTAATTAATGCTATACATACACCTAACCTCAGCAACCTAAAGCGGTTGAGGTTTTAGACCATTTGATGTGGAGGGCCAGGCCGGGGACTGTGGCTATGTTAGAGGGGCCAATTAATCTCTAAATAAATATGCATTGTGATTGTGGAGAGGAGATGCAAGCTTGTGGTCGCAGAGTCATTGGCCTCTAATTTGGTCCCTGCAATGATATATAAACTTCTACACTTGATACACACACACTGTCTCTTACACACACACACACACACACACATGCAGCTAGATAGTCTGAGTAATGCACATGCACTCACACACCAACCCTTCAATCACAAACAGTAATTCTTTCTTAAAGGAGCAGAACAAATTGCTTCTTATAAAAGGTTATGTCTAAAAATATCTAGTCATTATTTACTGATCATCACATGGCCTTGCTTATTCTGGAAATGAGAATGCTGAATAAAAAGTTTCATTTTTTTACGTATATAATAATAACAACAATAATAATAATAATAATAATAATAATAATAATAATAATAATAATAATAATATTTTAAGTATAACTTAATAATGCTAACTTAATAATGTAAAAGAAATAATGCTAATATGCATGTTTTACATTTTTTTACATTGCCTTATATGTTATAGCTTTTATATTCTCTGTTATACTTTTCATAATATAAATAATAATGTAATAATATACATAATATATGATAGATCTTAATATTTATTTAAGCTCTGTTTATTTAAACCGATACTAACTGATTAATTAGATAATGTAGCTCATTTTTATATAGATCATCTAGTCTTGGTCCATCTAAGGTTTTTTCATTATTACATCATTAAACATGAAGTTTTTTTGAATGCGCAATCATGCCCACGCAGTTTTGTAAAAGTGCTACAAAAATAAATCTGTCTTGTCTTGTTATACTATTTCAGAAAACGATTTTTTAAGGTGTCCAAATTTTTCTTATGAGTACCTTTTTGAAAGATTTACCCACACATTCCAGATAATAAATATCAAGTTTTATAGTATTTGTATTTGTATAAATTAAAATAATAAATTCAGTGAAGCTTATATCTCTTAATCGTTTTTTTACATACATCTGAAAACCTCAACATCTGAAGACACTTGCTGATTGTAGGCACTTTCTACTGTAAATAGTTGTTAGCATGGTAAGCTCTGACTGGCCTGTGACAATACAGCACCATACTCAGCAGTGGCCCTTCAGTGTGTGTTGTGTCACATTCCTACTATAACCAGAATGAAACATTACTGTGGCCTGTACCACAGTATCTCTCTGTCCATTTCCACTCAACTGAGTTTGATCATGTATGAACACATAGACACTTAAAAACATACATTTTCCTAATATAGCAGAACCATAGCAGAGTCTGTACTGCACTGTGAGTGCAAAGAATGTAACTATACACCACGCTGGTGTTTTCCATGACATGAACAAAGCGTTCACTGATCATTAGACAAACAGATGGCACACATCTCCTTACTGACACACATGAGAGAGTTGATTGATACTTTTTCTCAGAAATGGTTAAAGTTAATTAATTAATTCATTCATTATCTTTTGCTTACCAGTGCCCACCAGTCCAAGGGCAGGAACAACCCTAGATGGGAAGATGGGACACCAATCTATCGTAGGGTGCACACACACACACACACACACACACACACACACACACACATACACATAGTCACACTCTAAGGGCCACTTTAGAGACACCAATTAGCACGCATTTCTTTGGACTGTGGGAGGAAACCAGAGTACCCAGAGTAAAATACTCTTGCAACCTTCAAGGAAGGCAGACACACTTTTTACCCTCTCCTATCTGTTCCTGCTTGTTCTACCGTCTGTCAGTGTACTCTGCTCCTGGACGCAGATCTTCAAAAAGAAATTTGAAATTAGGGAATTAATTAAATGCTCTCTCAATGCGATTGACACCATCTTCTCAACGAGAAGCCTTGGTTCGGAGGAGCCTACCTGTCCAGGTGGAACTTTTGCTGCTGGATAAGTGATGGACGCATGGAAGAACTGGTGGATCATGTGTATGGCGCAACTTTCCGTTGAGGACATTGAGGATGTATTCTTATTGGGAACCATGATTACAGGCTTTCTGCTGATTGGATTAGGCGTTGCCCTGGTATATGGCGAACATAAAAAAGTTGGATCAGCTGTTTAAAGCCCCTTACCACTGTCCAACATGATCGAGGGTGTGGAAAGAGCCGGAGGTACTCAGACTATGACTATTACTATGACGTTTACTCGCGGAATGCATTAAATCTCGGAGAATCGGTTCTGAACTCAAAATAGTTTTCCCCACTGTGCTATGGACACGGACTGTTGCTTTCGGGCGAGCAGCTCCTTGGCTCCCCCTCTCTCCCAACCTATGAACACGCCTTCCGTTTTCTGCTTCTCCCCCCAGTCGCATCGTGATGGGCCTGTGTGAGCGGTGACCACGTCAGCTGCTATATACCGGATGGCGGCTCGTTGTTTCTGTTTTTTCCCTCAATCCCTTTCCCCTTCCCTGTGGCTAGCCTTTCGTCAAATGTCATTATATGTGGTTATGTGCTAAGGAGTTTTTTTCGTGCTCCTCGGAGGACAGTATGTGGGCGGGGCTTTTCTTTAATCTCCAATCTTTTCCGATGTTTACCATATTCTAGTTTTCCTCAGTTACATCTTCCTGTCTTGTCTATCCACCATCCACCCAACCCAAACCTCAAACCTGATCTCATCCATAATATAATTGACAAACTGTCATAAAGCTAAACCAAAGGGAGGAATAGATTATCTATCCTGCTGAAATCACAGAGTTCTGAAACGCAATGACATCCTGCGAAACGTGACGCAATACACAAAGGCAATAAAGTCAGATTTATTTGTTTTACAAAATGGGTAAGCTAACTTTGGCACTACCCAGGAGAATTGGAATATAAACTCATAAATCTGCTCTGTATATTGTACCAACTCAGACAGCCCACAATTACAGCCACCCACATCCATCCATACAAAAGTAATACATTCATGTGTATGAGAAGTCCATAAATGAGAGCGTGGAGTCAAACCACTGAGAATACATTTTTTTGCACCAAACTTACAAAAACATGCCTCGGCAGAAACAGAACCACAATGAATGCATTTCAACTGTGTTATGTTTATTTAACAGTTTTTCTGGCACATGCTGTGAAAACTGATGAACAACTTTCCCAGGCTTGTAGACTCACTAACTAAGCATGTATTACAGAGAAAATCCACAAGGGTGTAGTCCTGTCCAATTCTTTCCTTTTGGCTTGCAAGCACTGGCATTCTGTTCACTTATTGAATCTGTTCACTTAAATTCATAGTATATTTTATAAGACATGTAAACAGATGTACCATTCTGAATTCAGTGACCTATTTACTGGCAGACTTAATACAGTACAGACGTTAATAAAGAGGGCAGGTTGAAATTGAAATTATAACATATATTGGAGTTTAAGATACTGGAACCATCGTAACCTGAGATCATGGAAGCAATTTTAATAATCTCATTCTTTCTAGATACCATTTGTATTCCTCATTGAGGCAGACACCATTTTGGAACTGTGATCCATCACATGACACAGGTCTAAGAGTCTCTCTGACTGCTTCTTCTGTATGTGGAGTAATCCCATCATAGACAAGATATGTTGCAAAGTTTTGTTCTTATATGTAATGAAAAGAGCTAAGACTAGTAAGAAGATACAGCTGCACTCGGGGCACTGTGGGTGCATTGTGAATGTTAAATCCAAAAGTATTAAATTAGATTAGGGCATGACTATACATGAGTACGACCTGGGATATATTTAGAAACAACAACGAAGTCCGTAATTAATAAGAGCACTGACTTAAAGATTACCTGCTTTCTCCATATGAATATTGAACTTGCCATATTGTTTCCTAGAGCTAGTTGCTATTAGAACTATGAGTTCAAATGTTCTAAAGTGGTATTGTATTTTGTCTGGCCAAGACCATCAGAAAATATGTGTTGTCATAGAAAGCCGATGAGTAATATTAGGCTATACCTCATCTTTGTCATAAACTCTAGGTCCCTGCCAAAATCATGTCAACCTTAGTCAACTTTTGCCTTGAAACCAAACTTATTACAAAATGATCAATCCTTTAACCAGGCTTTTACTGAAAAGAGTCTGCTAAAAAAATCAGTACCCATAGAGAGACAAGGGCCAGACACAATATTTTTTACATTTCTCTGGATAATTTAAATTCCTCAGTAAAATAAACTGAAGGACTGCCTTTTCTGAAAAGGCAATTAACACAAGCTATGCATACCTTTTAGCACATCTGCTAGCTTAGTTTAGCCTGTCACAACTATTATGGATATAATCAAAAGCATGAAATCCAATCAAAGGGATGTTATAGAAAGAAATCTAAATGTTATACAGTACCAATAGATAACTAGGTCTGCAAGCTTTGCTTATATTTTAACTATAGACAAAAGATAAATACACTAGGTTGGCAAGAGAGATAGAAAAGAAGGTAATTATGCTTAAGTACTTTTTGCACCAAACAGGTTAACCTTATTCAGCACTATGTCTAAGAAAACCCATGTCTTTTGTTACATCTTAACAAAGGTAAACAAAAATTAACCAGTAAAGCAATGTATATATAAATATAGTATATTTACTGTTTGCAACGACTGCAAATTAATTACATTTAGTAGCCACGGAAACCCTTAAAATAGCATGCAAGCTCTGCTCTTCTCAACTACTAAGTCTTAGCAAATGATAAATGCAACAAACATGCAACAGAAAGGCAGCTTAAGACTATGAAAAATGAATGTTTGCTACAGGACTGTGGAGGAGCATTTGTAATGTACCAGACTATTTTACTAGAAGGTCCAGGGCTACCAGCACAGTTAAGCTACAACTGTTGTTCCAGAACCTTAAACTACAGTTACTTGATTTGTACCTTGTAAGATTCTACTACATAAAAGTTACTCTAGATAAGGCTGCCTTTAATCATAGACCTGCTAGTTTATCACAATAGTTGTGATTAAAAAACTAATACAAGGTTTGTAAAAAAATTATACCAAATTATGCCAAGGGTTGCAAAATATACTGCTCACAAAAATTAGGACATGATTCAAGTTGACATATTCCCTATTTTTGTAAGCAGTGTACATTTTTGAAACTGCAACAGATTAGTTGACTATAGTAGGAAAACCATGTATTATAAACCTACCTGCTCCTAGTAAATGCTACATTTAAAAAGATAGTTCAGAAATGCATTGAAAAGTAGGTGTATGACAAAAATATAATTGCAACATCAGCATTCATTCATTTGGCCATTTTTATACCCAAGTCATACCCATTGAAGGGCATATACATACACACTCACACTGGGATACTTCAGAGACACCTGTAGATGAAACAGCTGTCTTTGAAATGTGTGAGGATACCAGAGTAATCAGAGAAAACTCACACAAACACAGGAATAACATGCAAAGTCAAACAGTGAAATATGTCTAGTTTAACATGACATGCAATAGGAAGGACGCTGAAGAATTTTTTTTCAATTGATTTTTAATAATTTCTAGAATTTTCCTCAGTAAATGAATGGGAACGTATAACAGTTTTGTCTCATTTGGTTAATTCTCTTCATGTTTTGACCCTGTGTGAAAATCTGATGTAGTTTTAGGTCATATTTACGCAGACATACGAAACTTCTAAAGGCTTGACATATTTTCCAGCAAAACTCTATACATCGTAGATCTGCTTAGATCTGCTAACCAAGTTTATCACATCCCTTTTGATTGAACAGAAAGGAAGCTAAATACTGTTCAAAATAAACTTTTGGAACAAGTAGGTTATTCACGCAGCTAAGAAAACTTGTTTGTCTGAGTCTTAAAGCTTTGCTTACTTCAAATTCTTACAAAAGCAAGCTTGAATCCCAGAGGTGCTTTTCAACCATGTCAGGCATCACATGCAGACACGATTGCCTTTGCCTGAAGGAGGATAGTCTATTCAGGGATCAACCCCCATTGTTGCATCAGTCGACTGGTGCCCAGGCATATGAAATGGGTCATTGACTTCCCATGATTCCTAGCTCATCTGAGAACCCAACTGAAATAAGCATGAAAAGGAAGCAAGGATCAATTCTGAACCTTATATGTCTTAAAACATGTAAAAGTTCCCTTTAATTACTGAATTTAAATGCTTTACCATTTGGAATTCTTGAGGATGAAATTGGGATGGGAAATGCCAACACTACCTACTGGAATGATGGTGCCAACAGCTAGTGGGAGTGTGGAAGTGTCTGGGGAAGTTTTTCAAAGCTAGTTTAGATTTAAGAGAAGAAAAAAAGTCGATGGAAGAGTTTATTAGAGTACTGGAACAGGAAATCATAGGGTTAGAGAGGTGAGACATTGGGAAACATCTTACCCACAATAAAAGTAGATAAATGTACACTTAATGTTGTTGACAACCCTCCAGGTGAAGAATGAGGCATGCCGCTGCCTGACAGCAAACAGCGGAGGAATCAGCTGCTCTGATGAATCTATAGGTTGCAAAACATGTCAACATGCAGCAGGATGTAATTCTGAGAGAGGGATGGACCAGTATGCTACAAGGATGATCCAGTGTGCAGCAATGTGAGTCAGCATGCAGTGGGATGAGCCTGGAGATGAAAACAGGTTGAGGTTCTTCGAAAGACGTAGAAGATAGGATGTATCTTCATGTCCTGGGGGAGACTGAGGCACACAGAGATGAGGCTGATTATGCGGATGATCTAGAAAGACCTGATGAACCTGGGAGCGAGCTTTCTGGGTCGAGAGCCACACAGACTGTTCAGGGGAACAAGTAGGGTTGGTCCTTCAGGGGTAATTGGACGTGGTAGTGGTCCATGACTCTTCTCCAGTCTTCCCCAGCTGGCTCCAGGTCACATTCCAGAGACCTGTGCAGTGGCAGAGCTTGTTGTTGAGATTGTTCATGCTCCAACAAAACCTCTCACCTGTACATCGGTAGTTCCTTTTGGTGGTTCTCGTTTTGGGTTTCTGGTGTCTGGTAAGCCTCTACAGTTGACAATTGGCAGATACCCAAAGTTCCTTACTGGTCTTTAACTTATTAACCGTTGGCTCCTTCCTTGTGCTCAAGAGGAATACTAAGGAGTAATATGCAGACTTAGCCCAGGAAAGGCCCAACTATTAGCCCAACTATTTTTAAGTCCTGCAGTACGCCCCATCATACCGACCCAAATCCTTTTTCATCAAATCCATGAAAGCTTGCTAGACCGGGGGCATGAATTGCATCAATATCCAACATAGTATCCTCCAGCATATGTTCCTCCAGCAAGCCCATTGTCAGAATAACACCATGATAACAAATCCCTTACCTGGCAGGACTCTGGTCATATAGGTCTCCTGAGATGGCTACTGTGGCATCCTTGGTCTCTATATGAACTTAACAAAGCAACCAGGTAGGTGGGTTGTGGTCTGGTCTCTTGGGTGCTGAACATTAATCATTCCTTACAAACACTGCAATGAAGAGGCACAGGCTTTATTACTGAATTATTTTTTTTTTATTTGCATTCCACAAAGTGAGAACCACACATAGAATCATGGGGCAGCAGTGGATGTCCCAGCAGAACCCTCCCAAGGATAAGACTACAAGTGTTTGGAGTGTTCTATGAAACACTCTTTTTATTCTTGCTTACAACTGGGAATGATATAGTTGGATTTGTCATCAGCTATATACTGAGCCCTTCACCAAAGGCACACTTCAATTTTAAAATAATAACTCTACGGTATTTCTGTCACCTCCAGTGAATAGCAATCTATAGCACTTATACACTGGGAATGATCATCTTCATGCTATTGATCTGTCATAGACACACTCCTGGGTTAACAGATTGCACATGAAAAGGTAGAAACAAGTGATCACACATGTATATTAGTACTTGTATTCTGTTAAAATGTCATCTTAACAGACATCAGATATGATCATGTAATCAATTACAGATTAAGTTAGCACACTGCAAACCTGCCACTGTATCTTACAGAAGCTGTGATTTTTTTCCTTAGTTAATACTACATACAAATGTAGTATTAAATGTATTTTTTGGCTGTGTTATGATAAAGAGATTGATATATAATTGTATAAGCTCATGATAGCATTGCTAACGCAACAAATCTATCGTGTCCAAAGCTGTCTGACTAGCTAACTTAGACTCTCTAATGTTAGCCAACACCAAAATCTGTGATGTTATGGTCTGAGAGGTTTGACTAATTTTGTAATTAATTGTTGAAAACATGACAATATAAAGGGAGATTCTGTTATTCAATTCCTGTCTGTGAAAAGGTAAATAAGAGGCTAACTGTCAAGTAAGCATAAAGTCTAGGTAAACGATTATAAGGCACTGTTTCATGACTGGATATAAGCACACATTAAACGATATATTTCAAGTACAGTATTTATGTTACATTTTATTACTATTAAATCAGTGTATACTAATGTTGGGTAGTTTTAAGATTACTAATAGCAGTAGCTACATGTTATGCATGTATTGGTTTTTAAAACTTTTTAAGATATCAACATATCTAACTTGTGTGTGTCGTCTGTTGGCTTTAGCTTTCTTTTTGCAAACTGTTTACTTATTTAACTTAAAGCATTTGTCTATATTTTTGGTAGTAAATGATGTAATATGTTGATAGTATAGGCTATCATAGGTGGACATATTTCATGCAACTTTTCTGTCTCATCTGATGGCCTTAGCTTGCTGTCTACAACTGATATCTTATGCTACTCCGCGATTTATCGAAACCATGATGGGTAAAATTGTGATGCAGAGGTCTTATCATAGTCTATTAAGTAATTTTATTTTATGAGAGTCCTGAAGTCACACATTACACCGTTGTTTTTCAGAAAAATGGCACTCGAAATCAGTAATTAACATAATTTACACCAGACGGCGCTCTTGAACTGAACAAAACCACCCCTATACTTAGCAAGAGACGCTGGTTATATGCTGCAATTTATGAATTGATGGAAATTTAAAATGTGCATATTGCAGTCTAACAGTCTAATTAATTAACTCACTTAGCAGGTTCACTGCTATATGAGAGGCCCAATATGCATCCAGTAGCATCGAGTTAAAATTTTTTAAATTTGGCCACCCAGGTGCTGTGAATATTATAGATTAGGTTCTGCCGGGCTAAGTTCGTTTCACTGCTGAAGCACTGGCCTCCCTCCCTCAGACACAGCCAGTCGTGTCTGCATGTGATGCATGATCCACAACGATCCAGCCAGATCGTATTAAACCACTGCACTGCACCCCCAAGCACCTATTCCAACAGAATTATTATCATTGTTTTCTTGTTGCAATACGGCACAATGCTATGCTATTGCAAGAAGTTACTGCTGTTGCCTCACTGCTCTGAAGAGCCCAAGTGCGATTCTTGGTCCAGACCCAGTTTGTGAAGAGCATGTATGTTCTCTGCATATGCATATGGGTTTTCTTCACTTAAAGCAATGGAGATCTAGATAACATTCACACATTTCCAGTTTTCCAGTATATCGTCCTACAATATGCTGAACGTATTCAATTACCTCTTATTCCCCTCTCTTTCTCCTTCCACTCTTGTGGTTCCCCCTTTCCTTGTTCCTTCCTTCCCTTTTCCCTTTTCCTGAGCTGAATGAATAGAGGCTCCCCTCAGCACAATGAAAGTGCCTTGCTCAGGAATGCTAGAAATGTCTGGAGTCAGCAGGAGACTGGTGGCCATGGGCGATAGACTGCACACACCCTCCCTTCCATTACATCATGTTCTCATTTCACTGCACAAATCCCACCTTTTACACCATTCCCCTCATTTTTTAAAACTCAGGAACACCAGCCAAAATTCTAAATAACAATGTGAGCAAAATTTGTGGCTCATGCATCTTTAAGGATGTTCAAGTATAAAAACACCGAAATGATCAGGGGAAAATGTGTTATTTCTGTTTGCCCATGCTGTATTATATGTTGGCTAAGAAATGTAACTAACCATTGTATTGCTTCATACAGTGACCGTTCATTTACGTTTAATCATTTCATTCAGAGCAAATTACAACAGACCACAGTCAGATAATCCAAACAATTGTGATTGAAGTGGCTTGCTCAATGACCCAACAGTGGCAGTGGGCAGGGACAGAATTTGACCTTTTGACCTTCTGATTCACAGTCCAGTACCTTAACCACTAGGCTGCCACTGGTCTATCAGGACACACCAGACAAATCACACCAGTAGTCATTTGTTTGTGCTGTATATATGCAGACGTGTTGATTAGAGTATTTAATTTGGATACAATATTGTGTGATGCCACAGGTCAGAAATGCTGAATTTAAAATTTCAGTCCATGGGTACACTCATGACTAATTAAGTGTGATTATTTACAGCACAAATTACTAGAATTGCTATAATTTTGTTGTGAAAGTGATTTACCATATAATGGAAACTATTGTGGGATGACACTGAAGCTGAAAATATTTAATTACACAACCTGCAAAAAAACACTGCTCCTTATGGTATATTTGTACAGGTGTAGCTACTACTATAGTATGATATGAGGTTTCATTATCAATTCGATTTTGACATTGATTACTTAAGAGACAATGCATTCATACATTATTTTACAACACAAATGGAATATGGACAATAAATGTGATTATACTGGGAAAAGTCAATAAGTCAATTCTATGTATGTACATTACAGTGTTTAGGTGGAAAACAAAGCTGTGCACTTCCATCCAGGTGTTAGATACGTTGACTGCAGCCTCTTGGAGAAATGAACATGGAGGGTGGACCACAGAAGAGATCAATACCACCACCTCGGCCATCAGCGTGCCCCAAATCAGATCTCCTTAAATGGAATAGCAGCGCTACAATCTACACTGCCTGATATATGTGATATTGGATTTCTCTGTTAGTTTTGTGTGGAGAGTGGGTCATTATTTCTACACCACTCTCCTTTGATCTCTCTCACCCTCATTCTCTCTCTTTGCTGCTCTCTCTCTTCTTTCTGGACGCCGTTCAATTTCACACTTGGGGGAGCGGAATGAGGGGAAGGTCAGGACTGTGTCGACAGTGGCTTGCATTTCTTTCCCTTCTTTTTTTTCTGCTGATATCAGGCAGATGGAGAAAGAGAAGTAGAGAGCCAGCTGTTTTCGGGCTCCTTCAGTTTTTCCTCTTCTCTTCAACTGATCATTGTGAATAAGCATGATCCATGACTGCATATGCTATATATGTGTGTTTGTGCGAGCCTGTTGTGATACTTAACTCTCAGACACACCCTGCAGAGTGACTCAGGGCAGCTGTGGTACAAACACAAACAAAGTGTGGTTAGAAGACATATTTAGATGCATACCTCACAATCCCTCCCTCATCTCGGCATCTCTCCCTCTCAATGGAGCCCATCTGCCTCTCTCAATCCCTATTCACTGCAGTTTTTTCCCCAGTGTCAGCCATCCACATTACACAGTTATTAGCAGCAGTGGGCAGAGCAGAGTGCCTATGCCAGCTTTGACAGCAAGCACAAATTATTTACTGACCTGTTGTTAACCTCAGTGTTTCCTCCACTGAGCTTAGTCCATACTCACACATAGATATGTCCATCTACCCATCTGACTGGCCGCAGTCTATAGGGTCAACTAAAGAAACCGCCAACCAATACACTTAATTACAATCCAGAACCAAATACAATTACTTAATTACAATCCATTAGTAAGTCAAAACGATCTTATATAAGGATTTTTTTTGCTTGATCTTTGGAGGGTTGACAGTTTCTGACTCAAAACAGCGGACTGTACAGTGCTGTCTGACATATGATGTTACAATATACAGTACTGTATGTATACTGAACTTTTTATTACAGAGCCCTGTGTTAATTGCTTATTAATCAATTTGTTGCACTTTGGCACAGTGTGTTTTGCTTCTTTGCTTCTTCCCAGCTTTTCATACAAGCCAGTCAAAGCTACAGATCCGCAAGCAGGGCATGAGTTTGAGTTTAAAAGCAGCAGAATTCAGGCATTCACACAAAAGGTCCATTACTTTGCTAGTCAAGCTCATTAGATCATATTTGGACTAGGGACTGTTCTATCCTGGTTGATGTGTTTAGAGACATTTTGTGCAAGCTACTGATGTTTGTGCAAGGCAGGATCATCACTAGACAGGGTGCCAATCCACGCTCCTCTCACACTGAGGACTGTGGCAGGGCACTAGAGTAGAGACACTAGAGTACTCTAGTCTCCTGTGATGCTTGTTGAAATTGAAAAATAGAGTAGAGAAAGGAATCTGAAACATTATTGTAAATTTCATTGTTGATAGGATTTAGCTCTGGGTATTAGTTTGGCCGCAAAATTCTTGATTCTATAGTCGCTGAAACATGTATGTATAGATTTAGACATGTTATTGTCCTGCTGGTAAATCTCCATGTTGAGTCCAGTCTTGATTTTGGAATGCTTTTACTTAATCTTTTTGTCTTTTAACTGTGTTGCATACATCATATGTGGCCTTTTAGACTGATCACAAAATTTGGGGATATTACGAAATGAATATGAAGATAAAAATAGATAAAATAAGATAAAAATAGAAGCATTTGAATTTATGTCATTTAACAAGATCATCAGAAAAGAAAATGAAAAGTCAAAGAAAGTTGTCTGATTAAACAAACAAGATGCAAACTCAATTATGGTGATTGAGTAGCAAGTGATATATTCATGGGGGGAACAGAAGTATGTTAAACTGGACAGGAATGTCACACATTGACTGTTCAGCAGGGTGTATGGTCACCCAAGATTGCCAAAACACACTGACAGTGATGGGGCATGAACAGGATCAGATTGTCCAGTAGTTCTTGTGTGATCTTCATAGATTTCATTTAAAAATATCCCTTAATTTTTGTGAGCAGTAGATATCCGTAATGCAAATATTGTACATTGTAATTTTTTTAAATATTGTACGTTAACAAAACATTTATGTAGTCATGTAGGCAAGGATCTTGAACGAATGCTCAATGAATGCAGGTCGACGCATGCCTGTGATGAGACATCAGTCTACGGCATAGCTAAACAGCTATTGCAGTTCCAGGGAGTGATCCAAAGTGACCACCACCCCGTACCCAAAAAACCCCAAATCATACCTGATAACTGACCCAAGTGACACCTGAGAACTAGATAATTTCTTCTGTCCAAACTGTGCCAAATATGCTTTACTTTCTTAAATGAACGTTTTGAAAAAGCAGAAAAACAAGCATTATTTGAATCTTTGCTTCAACGTGTCACTACCTTTTCAGTACTGTCAGCAGAATTCATGGCTTCAAATGTTTCTTGTATCCAACCAACACTCTTTGTGTTCTTGCTGTAGAACTGTTTTCCATACCATTCCTAGCCTTATCCCACCCAAACTTTCATGCTGGTCCTTGGAAGTGATGTAAGGGCTTTGTTTTGCATTACTGACTGCTGAGTTGTCTTGGTCTTGAACATCTTGTCTCAACTTGAATGGTTTCTCTTAACTTCTACTTAGAGTTCTAATTTCCATTTCGTACTGTGAAAAGTGCAAGCATTAATCAGAGATCTGTTCTTCTGCTTTGCAATAATACATTTTCATTAGTTTCAGATCCTCATTCGACTGCTTACAGGAGCCCATTACTGTTCAATGTAAACAATCAAGATGAGTTGCTTGAATAGACACAGATTTATTAAGCTCTCTCTAATTCTAAATCTGAACTGGACTAAGGAAGAACTTACTGTACTGAGACTTAAGCAAAAACATTTTTCTTTTCTTTCTTAAATTATGTTATGAAGCAAATAAGTACATGTAACAAATATATGAATAAATAAATTATTTGCGTTATAAAGGTATCTTTCTAGTAATCACTATGCATTGATCACTTTCCGCATTGGTGCAAACAGCGTAATCACATTTAACATGATCACGATTAACATGATCCAATAATTTAATCATCTGACAGCTCTAATACAGTGGGGACCAAAAATCTGAAAAAATGCTACATTGCATTTATTCAAATGTAATACAGTGTTGTTATAAATAAGTAAAAAAAAATTTAAAAATGAAGAATTGATTAGTGTATGGTATGTTATTTTAAAATGTCGGCCAAAGATCTTTACATATTACTGTACTGTTTACATTAAATATATCACACATACAGCATATACCCATTCTTTACTGTCAGCTCCTGGCTGTGTAAGCGCAGTCAGAACAGACATGTGGTAATAGATTCACCATTGTGTGGGCATGTCATAAATCAAGATAACCAAGTGGCTTATGAAGAAAGATTAAACCAAATCAGACATGCACTTGTTTGCAAAATGCAGCCATTCACTTTGTCCCCTTGTTCCATTTAGCACTCGCTCTCTTTTCACACACTGCATTTATTTCACTTTGAGACCTGCTTCCTAGCAGGAGGTCTTTATGTTCCTTAATCTCTCCATGGTTAAAGAGAAGGGCTTCTCGTGTGTGTGTGTGTGTGTGTGTGTGTGTGTGTGTGTGTGTGTGTGTGTGTGTGTGTGTGAGTGTGTGTGTGTGTGTG
>JAUZST010094283.1:0-19123 GCA_034779995.1 Parotocinclus haroldoi
ATATATATATATATATATATATATATATATATATAACCTATAAATCTATCCTACCTACAGAATTAGTGCAGAAAGCACAATCTGATAAGGTTATTTACCCTATAAATCTATCCTACATACAGTATTAATGCAGGAAGTACAATCTGCTATTTAGCATATAAAATAATTTGAAATCGTGTCTTGAAAAGAAAAGTTAAAGCGAAACTAAACAAACAGTAGGTAAAGGTTCAGGTGTTTACATAATAAAGGTTAACCAACTGTAAAATAATTTTGATTATTTTAATTTTTGGTAACTGAAACAAACTTGCTAGTTTGCTAGTCTAACAGACTAGCAACCACATGTGATTAAAATATTCAAGTAAATGGCTATTTTTATTTATATTATTTAGCTAGCCTTCCATAAGTTATACTTAAAAAATGATTACTACACGAAACACGAAATACTCACCGCAAATGCAAAAGACTCCGAGTAGCATGCGCCATGCGCGCATGCACAACAGTCCCGAGTAGGATGGTTTGATGGGTAGGATGAATTGTTAGAACACCGGAAATTAGTATCTCACTGGCTTTATTCAGCTTTTAATGTGTTGATCCACCAGGTTGATCAACGATTTTAAGTTAACAATCTCAGAGTTGCTGTAATTCAATGTGATGTCTTTTGCTTTCATGACGGTTTTGTCCTGTAGCCATAAGTTTTAGGACCTGCGCTGCCAAATTCAACTATGTGTTCGCCGGCTTCTAGTTCGCTCGTTAGTCCGCCAATGTAATCACTTAGAGGCGGCGACCATTCGTCCATCTGTATGAGTATATAAACAGCGGTCGTGCAAACGATCACTTACGTCATATAGTTCGAGTCTAGTGTAGGCTGTTGTGAAAATTCCTATGAACACGTTTGCATAACCGGGGTGAATCATCTGAAAACAAAATGTTTAAGAAGGTGTCAGGTTCTTTGATCTGCATCGTGTTCGGTCTATCGTTTCTTTGACACAATGAATTCAGCGTGAGTTTTGCCACTGAGCGTTTGGCCGGATTAACAGCAATCTTTGTCGGGTCGAGTTTAATACCTTTGTTGTCTTCATATTCTTAATGGACTCGCTTTTAGTGACTTCGTCTGTAACCCAGGGAGGATATCCGGAACTTTCTTGTTTCGTTTTCAGAAACATTTTAATGTAGTCCTTGAATAGTTCGTTTGACGTATTTTGAAAGTGCCATACCTCAATCACTTTAACGACTTTGTAACATTTTCCGATAGCTTTTGCAATTTCGGGGGGTACACCACACAGCGGTCAGACATCTCTGAATGAGTGCACGCTTTTTTCAGGCTCTGTTCAGCACACGTCCGACACAATGGTTACAACAACTTCCCATTTATGAAGTAAGGAAGTACAGGTGCCCACAGACCCCTAGGAGGTAACACCTGTAATTTGAGAATTCCGAAGTAATTTTCGAGCGGTTCAAAGTCCCGGAAGAGAATTGTAGGGTAGCCTATGGGATATGTTTTAACAGCGTTCATGTAAGGGTACAAATTTGTAAAATCAAGGTAGCTTACAATCTCCTGATCGTCGCATTTATGATATAGATAATTTGCATTTGTGCGACCCCCATAAAGAGCTTCTTTCTTTCATAAAGTTTTTGACACCATCATCATTTTTCACCATGTCGTTCCATTCGTGTTCCCATAACATGTATTTTGTGGGCGCGACACAGGTGTTCGATTCTTTCCAGTGATCTTTGGTAGATACAACCGAAAGTTGCGTTTTTGATTAATGGATGTTTTAGGCTTGCTGAGAAACAATTATCACAACTGTGACCCCATTTCACAGTACCCGTCTACAAAATATCTGCCAAATTGAACTTCACCCTCATTGAGCGCGTGTCAGATAGGTATTTTATTAGTGGGGGAGAGGTATTCGAGCCATTGTTAAGCGGGTGTTGAAAAAGATTTTTTATTGTTAATGTAGTGATCGGTCGGTGGGATGGCCAATGTTTTTCCGGTAGGGACAAGGTCCGGAATATTTTCATACAGACCGATGCAATTGTCACGCATTGAAATGGGTCGACTTTGGTGCTTTTGAGCATTTCATGCCTAAAAGGTAAGCAACCTCTCCGTAAAATGTCAACGTCATTCATACAATATTCAGCCACCTCTTTCTCTAAGTCAAAGGCTTTGTCGTATACCGTACTGTACCACTTGAAAAAATCTTCTCTGTCTTTCGACATCATTGTATTCGCGCCGTACTATTTTAAGTCAGGGTATGGACCCATGTATTTTTGATGCTCCAACGTGTTCCAGAAATGAGGGAAATAGCCTTTTTTTCAGATAAACCTATTGCCTTGGGCATGTTGCTTAGCTTCATCGGCAAAAAGTAAAGACTGTCGATGTAGATTTGTTTGCTAACTTGAGATAAAAGCAATGGCACGACCGGCATGTTGCTTAGCTTCATCTGCAGATTTGCCACGTGTGTCCCTGCGTCCTGTCTAGCCTCAAAATCATAGAAAATGTATTTGTTGCTAGGTTTTTTCTCCGAAAGAGGTTGTATTAAACATTAGTGATCGGGACCACATTGCCTTATCTCCGGATCTATATCGAGACCTAGTTATTATCCATATTTAAAGGTGACGATGGTTCAGTCGGTATAGATTCATGATCGGTTTCACTATCGGAAGGTGGATTTGATGAGGACTGAGAGCTGTCATCATTCGTATTTAACAACGATGATGGTTCAGTTTGCATAAATTCATGAGCAGGGAAAGAGGTGCCGGATCTATGATCAATCTGTTGACCGCCATCTAGGGTATTAATGGGTGGTGGTGGTTGTATAAGGCTGTGCAAATGTTCATTTAACATTAACAGGCATTCGTTAAGATTATGAACAATTTCTTGAGACAGAGTTGGTCCGCTTTTGGCAGAGGATTCGAAAGGTCAAAGGAACATTGCCACTAAAATCCCTAGGTATTGCTAAAGTTTTGTTCAAAAGATTAACTGCGTTCATTAAATGAGGATTCATTTCTACATTTTGCACGCTTTGACTTAAATCGCTAAATGTTTGTATTGATTGAAAATTAATGCCGGTTGATTGTCTTTGTAAGTTTAACAAACTTTGGTTGAGACTGTCAAAGACATCACGTTGAGATGCTGGTAATACATTGTGAGCGGGGGAAGAGGTGTCAGCTCTATGACCAAACTGTTGACCGCCATCTAGGGTGTTAATGGGTGGTGGTGGTTGTATCAGGTTGCGCAAATGTTCATTTAACCCTCACAGATCAAATACTTTATTTGATTTAAACATTGTACATAATGAACAGTTAACCTACCAGTCAAAGGCCGAGAAAATTTCATTTATTTCTCAGTTGTCACCGCTCACAATTATTTCGTTGGGGTTGATCAACAATAATATTTCCTTTTGTGTATATAAAATACCATAATCAGGCTTTGCTGTAAACGCTGTAAAGGCTTTTATCATTCTTTTTAGAAAGATTTTTAGAAAGACTTTTACCTACATTCAACATTAGATGAACATAACGTGTTCTGTAATACAACACGTTTGTAGAATTAATAAAAGATTGGATGCATGATCTAAAAGGATTGAAAATAGTTTCTAACTACTCGAATTAAATAATTTTTAACTTAAAGAAGTTTTCCTACCAATTGTGAAAGTCATGGCGGACGGTTCAAAGATTTGGCTGTAGTGTGTTGCACCTTTTAAAAAATCTTTTATAGGGATGCAAAAAAAACTTTGGGAGGAGTGGTAAAAGAGAGGTTTGGGGGTAAGATTTGGGGAGACAACACTTTTAGGAACTGTCGATAGACCGACGGTCTCATTTTCAGCGCTGAAAGAGAGCGCTGCATGTGCGCAACAAATGTTTAATATGCATGTGCGCACGTGTGTGCTCAACAAAACGTCATTGATTATAGTTAACGACATTAAACAATTTTAACAATATTATCAACACATCTGACTATATTTATGTTAGCTGAGAGGAGGGAAGCGTATCCTGGTCATAATGTGGCGTCGTTACTTTTTAACAACCTAACGACGTATAATAAATCGATACTTTGACTTTTATGGCCGTAAGACATTTCCTTAAGGCTGGGAAAACTGATAACTGGGGGGGTCTCAAACATCCTCACCACTTTTACATCCTGACATTTGTAACACACAAACATAACATGACATGACATAATGTCACACACAGGTTAAATCTATTGCTTTTCATCTGACAGCTACCCCCCGCCCTCACCATTAATAAAAAATTAAGGGGCAGGGCTTAGGGGTAATAAAACTGTCAAAATGCGTTTGACGAAAGGTACATAATAAAATCTCTTACATATGCAATTATATCATCTAAGTAGTTCTGTACCCCCAGCAGGTCTTTTACGATTGTCTCCATCATTTTCTGAAAGGCAAAGGGTGCTGACGCGAGGCACGTGTAAACTGGAAAAGGCCATCTTGGGTTATAAAAGCAGTTAATTTACGCCTAAAAGGGTGTAAAGGAAGTTGGTGGTAAGCCTAAGTTAAGTCTGACTGTAGTGTGTAGCACCTACAAGTTGGTGTACTGGCTGTACTGCACTGTTTATTTGTGTTTTGTGAATAAACCCTTTCATACATCTCACCGAATGTGGTTGGAAACAGTTGACAATACACACTAACGAATTCAGCCTAGGTACTAATGACATGGCCACATCAATCTCCTTGCTGTTGACACTGTGTGCTACAATTAAGTCTAGACCTAATAAGGGTGATCAAGCTTTGATAATGTAGAATGAAACCGGAATTTTCTTATCTTGTCTGGATCAGGCAGCCCGAGCCGACAGGCATCCTATCACTGGCTACTAAACTACAGTCCTATCAAAGAAACTAGTCAGCGAAATGTTGTCTGTGCAGCGTTTCAGGAAGAATGGACACTGAAGCTCCAGTATCCACTATTTAAAACATGAGGATTCTGATGGCACTTCAATATTGACGGTGCAGATGATCTTGTCATGAGATGCTGCAACACATTTAACATCCTCTATGCAAAGGACGACTAGTTCAGGAACAACTACTTCCCACCTCGCTAGCTGACGACCTACAGACCTTAGCACAATGTCCTTTCTCGCTGCAATTACATGTCATCAAAATTGCGAAATGCATTTCTATGTCTGTGACGCTCTGGCACAGTGGACTTAGCTGGACGGGACACTTTTTTCTTTTGAAACTTTGCTGTTGTTGCAATCACAGCCTGTACTGGCGAAGTTTGAATGGGTTTAGGAAACGAAAGCAGCATGGCATTTTTGACAGCCAATTTGACTTGGCACACAGTAGTGAGAGCTTTGTCCAGCATCAGACCATCAGCGTGAATGAAGATTGTCTTCCAGTAATACTTTATCCTTTACTGCACTAAGGGAAGCATGACAAACAAACTGGTACCATAGAATTTCACCCTCTGTTGAGTTCGACAAATTTTTTGTGAAATCGAGCGTCAAGTCAATCACGCAGGTTCATAGGATAATTAATTTATTTGCGTATCAAAACCATATGTTTCTAAAGTGGTCTTCCTTCTGGCGCGAGCAGTTGCTGTTCAGAGTCTCCGTTTTCTTGGAGCGAGTCAGGGTAGTCTGACCCCGTATGCTGGGTATTCTTACTTTTTATAATTTGTAGGTGTCTTTGTCTCTAAAACTAGTTTGATCTGGTTTCTTCACTGTCAAAGCAGTTAGAGCAGCAGAAGCACTGCTTCATTAGAGCAGCTACATTTCAAGGTCTCCTGTCCTTCATTTTGCAGGCAAGGGAGAGGAACTGAGCATTCCTTCCTTATCTTAAAATTTACATCCAGCTGCCCTAGTGCATGTATTTTTCTGATGATCAATCAATGCTTATTAAATTTCTAAAACCTAACAATCCCCCTTTGTGCCCATCTCCAACAAACTGACTGAGTTCTGACCATTCTTACACAATCAATCAGTGCTGGGCCCTTTTGGTCGACCAAGAACTTTCAGAAGCCCTATATGTAACAATTGCGATGATTACATATGAAGTGTTCCCGATGATTAAACATAAACAATTACTTGACCTAAGGTGAACATCCACTCGGATTTCTCTTCAACTTCTGAGTCTGCCCCATTCTCAGGGGTTGGTTTGTCGGCCTGCATCAATAACACCGTTTCCAGGGTGTCCACAGAGGCCGCCCCTTTGAATGACAGTGTTAATGAATTTTACCATTAAAGTTTTTATGTAGGGGACACAGCAACATCCACACACCATCATTATTGCCAATCCCAAACACACTGTCATGGCCAATTGAGTAATTACTCCCAAGTAGTTAATCCAATCCACATTTTTATTTATCGTTTACCACCAGAAGAAAACACTCTCAAAACCTGCAACAATTTTGGTCTCGCGCTTTAAATTCATCTGGTACTCCCCTTGTGGCACCTATACCATCAATCCATACGGTCTTGTCGAATGTACCTCCAGGTTTGACCTCTCTGCGCATTCGGTGGTGTCTCATCACATCTGCTACTCCATATTGTTTGACTGACCCACATAGCCACAGCAAGTCTGTTCTGGCACTACTCTGATTGGTAAACATTTCACTAGTACAATTGTCTTGATCAATCACATTGTATTGTATACATTGTATAATCACACAAGTATTTGAGCACCACCCAGCACTAAAAGTCCCTCTATTTATTCCACCTGGCGTGTCGATTGAAAACAAGTGTAGTTACCCTTATATGCATGTACATTAGTTCGAGTGTGCTTTGTTGTTCTAGGATGTAGTGTGGACAAATTTCCACAATACATAAATAATAAATCAATAAATTAACCCAACAGTCTAGGGGGTATTCGGCAGAGGGTTGAACGGGGTGCGTAGCCAAGTTCGAACCATGATACCCAGTTTCTATGGCTAGCTGATCTTTACAGGTTACTTTACGGGTGTTGTAGACTACCACCAGTTAGATGTTCTTCCCCAGTCACCGCCTCAGTATTGGGGGCTTTGCTGCTCTGTAAATTTGTAACAGGGTTCAGCCACACGAGTGCTAGTGGGTGTTTTCCAGCCACTTCTACTCCTATTGTAAACGCAAGGCCAATTTTCCTTCTGATAGTTTTCTGAGTTTAATTTCTGACAGCATTTTCCACCTATCCCCCTTTTGTGTAGCTAGACGGTACCCCATCCTATTCATCTGTTTCTGTATCACAGTCGATGTGTAATAACCATTGTATCCTAAACCTGAATATGCAAATACATATTTCCAGTTATCGCAGCGGGGCCACTCGTGTGGTGCTGTGAGTAGCATAAATATGACTCATATTTACTCCTCCTGAATCAGTCCTCATAATGAAAATATCAAAGTTTGGGGTTTGTCTGGATCATAATCAATGTAGTGGCACTTAGTACCGTCTTCCTTTGTGACAAAGTGTGTCTCAGTGCTTATACTCCTCCTTCTTCACCTGTAGTGGGTGACATTCATGTCTTTGGGTGGCTCTGCGTTACTGCCGCCCTTGTTTTGGTCCATCATGTGGCCTAGTCCATAGCCTACTGATACAATTAGTACACTAATGACAATCAACACATACATGGTCTAAGTTTGGGTTCTACAACCCAGTCTCCTTAGAGCTGGGTTAAAAGGTTAAAGGTCGGCTGGGGGATTAAAAGGCATGTTTGCGTCTTAGTATTATTCTATATGATGGACTGTAATTTTGGTTGGTGTGTCTCTCAACAGAGATTGCAGAATCGGCTTAACAATGCACCAGTCTAGACTGTCCAAGCCACACCCCTACTTTGGAATGCCTGGCGTGGGTATCTGTTGCTCTTTTAATATGTCTTACAAATGTTCCACAGCAGATCTAAAGTCACTATACATTGAGTTTTTTCCTGGCAAATTTCCTGTCACTAGGTTTATTACTGTAACCCCTGATCCTTTGTGTATGGTGCACTTACTCACTGGAGCTTCTTCCAACCCTTCCACTCCAATCTGCTCCCTGATCTGTCTCACTACTCCAGCTCCAACATTTCCTGCTACTCCAGCTCCTAGGGCAAGATCACCACTTATGGGCAATGTTCTTACCTCCTGTGACTGCATCACCTGTTTTTTTTGTCCACCAGTTGGCATGGCCCTCTGTTGACCCTAGATTTTCACTCAGGACAGACAAATTCTGTTTCGGGTCCACTCTGGTCTCCTCACTGGTTCTCGTCGGTGGAGTGTAGTGTGTAATGTGATGCTAGTGACTACCTTTCTTACCTTTGACTTTTACTGCATATGAGGTAACTTTAGTCACTTCCCACGGTCCTGTCCACCTCAGCTCGTTCCACTTTCTCTTGTGTCTTAGTTCTTACCCAGTTTCCAGTCACCGCTTTGGTTGGATACTTCTTCTGTTTGTCTCCCTCGTTCTGCTGAACTGATTCAGTTTACAGGTCTAGTTTGGAACGCAAGTGGCGATATAGTTAATTAGAGATATTTAAGATGGCATGAAGGGATAGCATGGCCAGATTAAGTATAAACATCACAAAAACCGACTATGAAGTTCAGCATGATTTTATCAGTAACGACTTCATGACTTCCTTTAACGATAAGATAGAAAACTTTAGGCAAAAAACTCAATGCTCATCAAATCACATATCCATTCAGCAACCTTCCAGACCTTCTAATCAGGACTACAATCTTTTAACTCCACAACGCCCAACCTATGGCCCACTGGCCATATCCACCCCCTGACACAGTGCTATCCGGCTCCTCCTTCTGCCAAAAGTGCTGGAAATCGGCATGTTAACAAAAAAAGTATATGAAAAATATGCAGCAAGCAGCTAAATATGTCTTTCCCCAAAGCAAGAATGATCCAACTTCTGGGGCTCTTGAAGGATAATTTCAATGAACGATTTGCAGACTTTCATGATTTGAAGAATTAAATACTTCTTTTCGAAAATCCATTTGCGGCTGATGTGTCGCGTGCCCTGACAGACCTGCAACTGGAACTGCAATGCCAGAGCGTTAACGAGCGTTAAAGATGATCACGATGTTTACAAGAACTTATGTGTGAACAAACGGACGAAATCCATCTTACCAATCCATAATCACCTCACGAACAAACATCTCAATTCAGTGATCTGACTTGGTGTCTCTACGCTGCAGCCGGACATTCAAAAGTTGGTTTCGGGAAAACAACTTCAAACATCCCACTAATATTACTACAAAATTAATGGTAAGTACAACGCATTTCTAATAAAAATGGTATCTGCTTTTTTTTTCGTATTTTTGCGGTGAAGCGGCATACATGTGGCATTATATGGCCCCCAAGCCGAAAAAGATTGGTCATCACTGTTTTAACCCAATCACTAATACTGAATTGTCTTCAGTGATCAGCTCATCTAAGTCAGTAATATGTTTATTAGATCCAATCCCCACATATTTACCAAAAGAATTAATACCTATTATTATATGTCACACACACTAGCTGTGCAGCGGACCACACCCATTCACAAACACACCTACGATCACCGTCTTACTGATTACTCACACCGGTTCCTCATTAGCTCCACCCTTTTTTTTACACGCTTGCTTAGGTACTCTCTGCTGATTCACTCGGTTCTACCCAGTTTTGAAGTGTTCCTCTTTGTGAGTTTTCCTTTGTGCCTTACCGTGTTTTTGACACTTCTCGCCTCACGTTTTGGACCTCATTTGTGGATACCGCTTGCCGACTTTGGACTGTTTTTCGTTTTTGGATTCTGCCTGCCGATTTAATTAAAATTCTGTTTTGCCGAGCTGCATTTGTCTCCGCTTTTCTATGAGGCGTTACAGTTGAATCAGCCGCCATGGAGACAGCGGCTGCCGAAGCGAGCTCTACTCCTGTCCGGAGCACCGAAGAGCAGCTCACCGAACTTCAGGGTCAGATCCGGGAAATTGCCACCACTGTTCAATATCTCCTAGATGAGCGACAGCCATTCCGCACGCTCGCCACCACCTTAAATGACCTTTCTCAGCGGGTTTCGCAGCTATCTACTTCCGGGCTTCCCACACTCCTCGCGGCTACAGTTTCGCTCCCACCCAGCCCTCCTCATGCTACGGTCGCCTACAAAGTCACTCTTCATGAGAAGTACGATGGCAATCCAGATATGTGTAAAGGATTTTTACTTCAGTGTGAGCTGTACTTCACTCACTCACCGTCTGAGACTGACTCGGCTCGCATAGCCCTCACTATTTCACTTCTCACGGGGCCAGCCCTGGACTGGGCCACGGAATTTGGACCAAACAAGGTGAGGAAGCTAAAGTTTATGAACGGTTCGTCGCAGCCTTTCGGGCGTTTTTTTTTAACATTTCTGCGACGGACGTTCGGGTGCAGAACAACTTTTGACCTTACGCCAAGGTTCCAGTAAGGTGGTACGCTGAATATGCCCTACATTTTCACACCCTGGTGTCTTAGAGTGGCTGGAATGAGCTGGCTGCAGTCCCCACCTTCAAACAAGGTTTAAATCCTGAGTTACAGTCCGAGCTTTCAGGACGGGATGCAGATTTAACTTATCACCCTCACTAGCCGCCTGGATCGGCTCATGACCACAACCTCCTGCTCCGGAACCCATGGAGGTCGCCAGAACCCATCTATCCCGAAAGGAATGGCAATGTTGCGTACCCCAGGGATTATGCATGTATTGTGGCTCCAACCAACATTTCCGCCCAGACTGTGACCTAGCGCCCCCTAGGAGGTCATCCTACTCACGGGGAGGTCGCCCCACCAACACACCCAGGGTGAGTACAGCCCTGCTTGCATCTTCCCTGACCATACCATTGACACTTTGCCTAGCTCATTCAGATGTCTTCCTTACAGCGCTAGTAGATTCAGGAGCTCAGGGGAATTTTATGTCGGCACAACTCGTCTCAGAACACCAGATCCCCTGCTCTCACCTGGATGTTCAACACCACCCCGGTAAAGATGCTAGTCGGCGTCACACATGAAAAAATTATCACTTTTCTTCCAATGGAAGCCCTCACATACCACATCATTTTGAGCTTTTCCTGGCTTCAGGAGCACAATCTCACCATTTCATGGACTGCCAAAGAACTCACCCAGTTGTCTCCATCCTGTTTTAAGAAATGCATATGCCTTCCCTGTGTCGGCCTAGATTCCATTCAACTTCCAGAACCAACACTCTCTCTTCCCCGCAACGTACTACTAGATTACAAGGACCTCGCCGAGGTCTTCGGGGTAGAATCACTGCCATCCCTCTCTCCCCACAGGCCATATGACTGCACGATCGAGTTAATACCAGGTGCATCCCTCCCCAAAGCACAACTCTATCCACTATTCCCTGCGGAAGAGGTGGCCATGGAAGCATACGTCAAGGAGTACCTTCAGCTGGATTTTATTCAACCCTCTACATCACCCCTTTAGGCTGGATTATTTTTCGTACCCAAAGCAGACTCCACTCTTGGACCCTGTATTAATTACCGTGGACTTAATTAAATATCCAAGAGATACTCGTATCCGCTTCCCCTAGTTCCATCGGCACTGGAACAACTTCGCTCTGCCCAATGGTACACCAAATTAGACCTACGCAATGCTTACAACCTGGTACGAATTAAGGAGGGAGATGAGTGAAAGACGGCATTCAGTACCAGCAACGGACATTATAAGTATTTAGTGATGCCCTTCGGCCTGGCCAACGCACCGGCCGTATTCCAGACCTTAATTTATGATGTTCTCAGGGACATGTTGAATTGTTTTGTTACTGTCTACCTTGACGATATCCTGATTTACTCCCCTGACCTGGCATATCACAGGGAGCATGTGTGCCAGGTCCTCTGTAAGCTGAGGGACAACAATCTCCGTGTAAAAGCAGAGAAGTGCTCGTTTCATGCTCAGTCAGTGACTTACTTGGGCTACATCATTTCCCCTCGAGGTGTCGCTATGGACGACAGAAAGGTCTCTGCAATCTTCAGTTGGCCCAAGCCTCGGACTATTAAAGATCTCCAACACTTCCTGGGGTTCGCTAATTTCTATCGGCGATTTATCAGGAATTTTAGCCGCACAGTAGCCCCACTCACGACACTCCTGAAAGGCAAACCACGACGATTACTCTGGTCCAAGGAGGCTGAAAGGGCACTGGAAAGTCTCAAGGGAGCTTTTACTTAAGCTCCGGTTGTGGGACAACCTGACCCCACACGGCTGTTTATCCTGGAAGTCGATGAATCTTTAGTAGGGGTTGGAGCCGTGTTGTCACAGAGCCTTGGGGACCCTCTTAAACAACACCCCATCGCGTACTTCTCACACAAACTGTCTCTGGCAAAACAGAACTACGATGTAGGCGACAGGGAGCTCCTAGCCATTAAATTGGCCCTAGAAGAATGGAGACACTGACTGGAGGGGGCTAAACATCCGGTAACGATCTACACAGATAATAAGAACTTAAAATACCTCAAATCAGCCAAACATCTCAACCCCCGCAAAGCTCGCTGGACATTATTCTTTTTGCGTTTTGATTTTATGATCGCCTACCGTCCTGCGAGCAAGAACACCAAGGCAGATGCTTTATCCCGCTGTCTCGAGTCCACCACTGACCCAGTCAGGGATCCAGGTCCTATTCTTCCTCCTGCATGCTTCATCAGGGCAGTACTCTGGGACATCGAACACGAACTGGACCAAGCGCTCTCGAAGACTAGACCACCGCCAGGTGTTCCAGTGGGCAGGAGGTATATTCCCCCTGAATTTCACGATCGACTCCTGACCTGGGCCCACGTCTCCCCCCTCCTTGGGACATCCAGGAGAAACTCGTAAACTTCAGCTCCTGGCTTCACGCTTTTGGTGGAAACACATGCGCAAAGACGTCCACAAGTTTGTGTCATCCTGCTCTACAGGTCCCAAGAATCCTCTCTACGGGCTCCCTCAGTCCCCTACCAGTCCCACTTCGTCCTTGGTCTCACCTCGCAGTGTACTTTGTCACAGACCTCCCTCCCTCTCAAGGATACACCATGATCCTCACGATCGTGGACCGGTTCTCCAGGTCAGTCAGGTTCCTTCCTTTTTCTAAGCTGCCCACAGCATTTGAGACTGAAGAGGTAATTTTTTACGATGTTTGGGATACCTGAGGTTATTCATTCGGACAGAGGTCCTCAGTTCATCTCAGCCGCCTGGGCGGCATTTATTTAAAAAAACTGGGTGTGGCAGTCAGTCTCACCTCTGGATATCACCCTCAATCCAATGGCCAATGTGAACGGGTCAACCAGGAACTGGGTAAATTCTTGAGACTATATTGCAGTGAGAATCAGGTCGACTGGGCTCGGTTTCTCCCCTAGGCAGAGATGGCCCAGAATTCGCTCCGTCATGCCTCCACTGGTCCCACCCCATTTCAATGTGTACTGGGCTTCCAGTCTCCATTCGCCCCCTTGGATCCTACCCCCACTAATGCCCCAGCGGTGGACGCCTGGTATAAAAGAAGCAAGGAAGTCTGGTCACAAGTACATCAACGGATCACAAGGGTCATCAGCAGATACCAAGCTCAGGTATCGTCGCCGTAACCCTGAACCCACCTTCATCCTGGTGATCGAGTTTGGCTGTCAACCCGCCACCTGCGCCTTCAGGGGAGTAATAAGTTACAACATAAATTTTTAGGCCCTTTTAAAATCACTAAACGCATAAACAGAGTAACTTATCGCCTAATGTTACCATCTCACATGCACACTCACCCGGTGTTTCATGTTTCTCTTCTCAGACCCTGGGTCCCTGGTCCGCTGGCAGACACAACCCCCACCCAGCCACCACCATTGGAGGTGGACGGCGCTCCCGCTTATGCGGTCCATCAATTGCTGGATACCCGGAGGCGCGGCTCATGACTGCAGTCCTTGGTGGACTGCGATGGCCCAGAGGAACCATGTTGGGTCGATGCCAAGGACATCCTCGATCCCCTGCTCATCAGGGAATTTCATGCTGTCCATCCTGACCGTCCTGCACCCCGCGCACGTGGGCGTCCTCCCGGTTCCTCCTCTTGTGGCCGACCCGTCAGGTCTCGCCCTTCTTCTACCAGGACGGGTCCTTTGGTGGGGGACACTGTCACACACACTAGCTGTGCAGCGGACCACACCCACTCACAAACACACCTACGATCACCGTCTTACTGATTACTCACACCGGTTCCTCATTAGCTCCACCCTTTTTATACACGCTTGCTCAGGTACTCTCTGCTGAATCACTCGGTTCTCCCCAGTTTTGAAGTGTTCCTCTTGTGAGTTTTCCTTTGTGCCTTACCGTGTTTTGACTCCCGTTTCCATCTTCCGACTTCTAGCCTCACGTTTTGGACCTCGTTTGTTGATACTGCTTGCCGACTTTAGACTTTTGTTTTTCGTTTTTGGATTCTGCCTGCCGATTTAATTAAAGATTCGGTTTCACCGAGCTGCACTTGTCTCCGCTTTTCTACTAGGCGTTACATTATAGAACCATTACTTATTATCATAAACTCATCCCTTCCCTGTGGTTGTGTGCCAAAGTCCTTTAAATTTGCCGTAATAAAACTCCTGCTTAAAAAAGCCAATCTTGAAAATAATATAAGATTTAAAGCTTCTTCGAGACAATGCCCCGTTGTAAAAAGCATTATATAAATAATTTTGAATTTTGAATTGAATTGAAGTCTTCCCTCAATTTTAACGTTGTCTCTGTCAGCATCGAGATTTGGTGTTGTTTGCAGTCCTCAGGAACCTACAATGTTTCTGTCATATTTAATGCTGCTTTGCTTGTTACATATGTGATGTGTGGGACAGCAGCGGAGATTCATTCCCCCAGGTTGCAACAACTTGTATGGAAGATAACTTTTTAAGTATTTATGCAGACACTTCTTTTCCACCTCAAGGCCACAAAGAATCCCTGGCAATCCATTTTGCCACTGTCAGTGCATCTTAATGGGTGTTGGGTTAAGCCATGAAAAACATGTCGACAATCACACGCACATATCTGTTCTTTTGGCAGGGTGTTAACTTAATGAAATCCATCTGCAAATGATCAATCATTGGGGTTCTGGATGCCCTGTGGTGTGTTTGTGTTTAATTGCTTTTACCAAATTTGTCTTTAAACATGGGACACTATTAATAATGTAGTTTTTTAACTTGAGAAGCCTTGCCTTAGTGTGCCATTGCAAGTCTACCATTTTCTAAGAGGTTCTACAGGGTTTGTGATGGGCCCTGTCCATACTGTGCCAATGCTTTATGCCATGCTTTGGCTGCTCTGTGTTTATACATTTCCACACACAATTCTGATCAGGCTCTGCTACTGTAACTTGTACAGTAAATATATTGCTTCCTTTAGCAGCATCAGCTCTATCATTATCCAGAGTGTGTGCATGTGCTTTAGTATGAGCGCACATGCATCACAAAAGTAGGTTTTTTTATTAGAATGGCTTCCAGGTGTGCAGACAGTACATCGTGGTGTGCAGTGGTTTTACCTGAAGATGTCAAAAAGGTCCTCTGCCACCAGAATGTTACAAAATCACTTTAAGCTGAAAAATATAAAAATGACAGAAACAGGAATACAAACATGCACACAGGTTTATCAGTTGGTAATTAACAGGTGAGCACAATCAGTTCACCTACTTGTACTGAACACTCTTGAGCCAGGCTTCCTGAAAGCAAAGTGTAAATAAGGGTTAAACAGCAAATCCAGTCTTTGTTTCTCCTTTCTGGTTCTTAAGAGCTGGAAACATCTACAAATATAATTAGCATTGTTAAGCTGCAAATCAAGCAAAGTGACGGTATCACAGATACATTCTTCAGCAGTATGGGAACACAAATTATCAACATATTTCAAGAAAGTACTGGTACCAGGAAAAACAAAACTTAAACTTAAGGTTATCATTTAGCGCTGCATTAAAAAACAAAGGGGACTCTGTAGCCATGTGGAACATGAGTAAAAGTGTACAATTCACCTTGAAATGAAAAAATAATTAAATAAATAAGCTTACCAGTACTGTGAGTCTTTGTGTACTTGCAATACTGAAAAAGGCATTTGGTGCCATACGTGTTTTGTTCTAGAATAGTGTGAGGGTTTGGAACTTTTTAATGCTCGAGCATGTATGGCTTAATTTACACCCTGCAGGTCTTGGATGAACCTCCATTTGGGTGGTTCTCCAGGCTTTGTTTCTTTGTGAATGGGCCAAATTGAGTCCGGACATTCTATTACAATCCCTCTTCCCAGCAAGCTGTTAAATACAGGGGTTATACCATCAATAACCTCCTTTTCCAAGGGTTATTGGTTTGTGCACGGCCTATAATCACATTTTGGTTTAATTTTCAATTTGGTAGCTTCCTGCATTAAGCCAGCATTGTATTTGTTTATCTCTCGCATATAAAACTGTAGTGGCCTCAAAACACTTTAGAGCTGCAGTTTTCAATTGCCGTTTAAATGGAGTTTAAATTAGACATTTTAATTACCTATATATTGCCCAAAATTGTAACATCATATCATATGTCATATCATAGTGGTATTTGGACCAGTATAGAGTGATATCAGTACTATGCCAAATATGTCTAAAATGGTCTAAATTGCACTGCCCAAAACCAGCAGTGTTGGGGAAAGAACAGTAATATATTACTGATTACTCATTACTTAAGTAATATTGTAATGGTATTACTATACTCATTACTTTCTGGAAAATATAATCTTGTTCCTCATGACATTACTTTTACATTACATTCTAAAATCTATGTGAATTAAATTATACTCAAACTAAACCTTCTGACAAATCAGGACAAAAAATATTGTGGTGTCAAGACAGAAGAACCAGACTGAGAACGAACAGGTTTGTTCATTACACACTCTTTAGTGGAACAACGGTGCAGCCAATAACACCAGACCCTTACAAGACCAGTCTAGCACTGTTATAAACCTCTACTCATCTTAAACACTGCCACACATACAGCAAACACATTCTCGAAGATGGTAGATTCCAGGCGTGTCTCACTCACACAAACCACGCCCATGAACACACCCATAAGTTCTGCATGCTCCATGAACACTTAACAGAGCACACAGACAAACACAAACCCAAAAGAATAAAATCAGCGAGTCAGGACAATGATCTCTGGAACCCAGGACAGTCCGCCCATGGCTGCAATCAACGCTACAATATAGACAGTAGGATTTATGTTTATTTTGGTTAATTAAGGAACCAAATTTAGCAGCAGGTGCAGTATTAAACATTTACAAAATGAATTGAACTATTCTTAAAGCTCTCTGTACAAGTACACATTTTTAAACAACAGAAAACTATAGTGCATTATTTTTTTTCTTTTGACTTGAACATAACTCATAATTCTGAGTAATTATCATAACATACATTCTCAGTAATGTTTTTCAAAATAACACGTTATTTTGTATTGCGTTATCGCCAACGCTGAAAACCAGTATATTTTTCCTCTCAAATATATATGAAAAGGGATCCCATGTCCAATATTTTGCATTGCTTAAAATATATTATAGTGGTTTTGGACCAGTATATTGTATAGAGACCCATGTAGTATGTGAAATATGTCTAAAACTGTCTGAATGTGAGAGTTCAAAACTAGTATATTTTGTAATTGTGCACTATATTGGAGATGGGATGGGTTAAACATATACTGGTTTGGGACAGGTGTATTATACTGGGTTTTGGACCACTATGTTATAAAGAATTTCTGGTAGTGAACTGAATTTCTCTCATACAGAACATGTGTTTGTAAAGTAATATTAAACTATGTGTCCACTTTTCTTCTTTTAGAAAGACATATTTAAATTATATACCACCTGCGTCAGTCAATGATGGACCGGCCCTGAGTTTGTGCTATGTTGTCCTCTAGTGGAACAACACAACATGACTTTTATTTCGAATTAAAACGGTATTTGTGTCCTGTTCGTTGGCCGTTTGAGAACCCTGCTATAGAGAGATATGTGCAGAATTTTGCATTGTCCAAAACCATTATGTTTTTTCCTTAAAATATATTGAAAATTGGATTCAATGTCCAATTTTTGCATTGGTAAAAAATATACTGGTTTTATATACTGGCACAGGTCTATTTGACTGGTTTTGGACCAGTACAGAGACCCATGTAGTATGTCAAATATGTCTGTAATTATCAGAATCTGTGTCCAAAGCCATTATGAAGATGGGATCCCCTATCCAATATATAGCATGTGTTAAAATGGTTTATAATGTTTTTTGAACTAATATGTTATAGACTGCTATGTGTACTATGCCAATATGTCTCAAAATTCTCTAAATTGAATTATCCAAAACCAGTATCTTTTCCCCCTCAAATATACATGAAAAGGGATCCTGTTAGGTTTTAAAATAAGCATTGCTTTATCACCAGAAACATATATGCACTAGGGCAGCTGAATGTAAATCTTTAAAGATAAGGGAGGTTAGTTCCTCTCTCTTGCCTGCAAAATGAAGGACAGTAGGCCTTGAAATGTAGCTGTTTTAATGAAGTAGCAAGCAAACGCTCTGATAGTAAAGAAACCAGATCAAACTAGTTTTAAAGACAAAGACACCAACAAATTATAAAAGGTAAGAATACCCAGTGCTCCAGGTCAGACTCTCCAAACTCTCCAAAAGGAACAGAGACTCTGAACCGCAGCTGCTCGTGCCAGAAGGAAGACCACTTTTGAGCTATATGGTTTTGATTAAAAAATAAGTTGATTATCCTATGAACCTGCGTGATTGACTTGACGCTCGATCTCACAAAACATTTGTCGAACCCAAGACAAACCCATTTCCAATATTTTGCATTGCTTAAAGTATATTATAGTGGTTTTGGATCAGTATGTTATAGACAATTTCTGGTAATAAACTGAATTTTAATCATACAAAACATGTGTTATTAAAGTTATATTAAACTATGTGTTCACTTTCTTCTTTTGGAAAGACATGTTTACGTTAAATATCACGCTCGTCAGTCTATGATGGACTGGCGCTGAGTTTGTGCTATGTTGACCTCTAGTGTACCGACAGAGAACAGCCTCTTTGTAATAAAAGATTGTCCCATTCAATTATGGTTCACAGCATGACTTTTATTTCTAATTAGACTGATAATAGGGCCGTGTCCAGCCCGTGGGCCATATGTTTGACATCCCTAAATTGCTAAAAAAAAAAAAAATATATATATATATATATATATATATTTTTTTTT
>JAUZST010094294.1:0-19122 GCA_034779995.1 Parotocinclus haroldoi
AACGCAATCACTTTCACTCGTTTTCTTATGTGTGTGTGTGTGTGTGTGTGTGTGTGTGTGTGTGTGTGTGTGTGTGTGTTAGGGGGTCATGGTGGTTGGAGTACCTTAGGATGTTGGAGATATAACATGACTCATGAATACACAACCTGCATGTGTGATCATCTCACACACTTCGGAGTTCTGCTGGTAAAACGAAATACTTTAGTCCTGATCACTAAATACTGATATTTTACATTGATTATGTATTAAACATGGCATGATATATCATATAGACTGTGTGTGTGTGTGTGTGTGTGTGTGTGTGTGTGTGTGTGTGTGTGTAGGATGTATCCAGGACTCCTATCAGTGCTGAAAACGAGAGGATTCTAACCGTTATCTCTTATATTGGATGTGGAGTGTCGTCCTTCTTCCTGGGTGTCACAGTGCTGACATACACGCTACTGGAGTGAGAATAACACACACACACACACACACACACACACACACACTCCAGCCAAGTTATGATAATAAGGCATGATAACATTATATTTATGTTTATTGTTTATATATAAATCTGACGCTTGGTGGTATTGAGATCTTGATATACAGAGGTGGTGTTGGGGTGTTTAGGGGTGTGTTGTTGGGGTGGGATTGGCACACACACACACACACACACACACACACACACACACACACCGTAACCTGAACCCCTGCAGGAAGCTGAGGCGTGATTACCCGTCCCAAATCCTGCTGAACCTCTCCATCGCTCTGCTCGGCCTCAACCTCGTTTTCCTCGTTAACTCCTGGCTCTCATCCTTCGGCCTGTCCGCCCTCTGCGTCGCCGTGGCAACCATTCAGCACTACTTTCTGCTGGCCTCCTTCGGCTGGATGTTCCTGGAGGCGGTGAACATGTACCTCGCCCTCGTCAAGGTCTTCAACGTCTACGTTCCCTCCTACATCCTCAAATTCTGCCTCCTTGGCTGGGGTGTGTCCGTTATTCCTAACGCTTCAGTTACAGAAAGATTACAAATAATCCGGATTTATCACAAATCATCTCTGGATCTGAATCCAAAACGTTTCTCCATTCAGTCAGTATGGAGCGATTAATCACATCACAGTTATTTAGATTAATCCGTCTTAATTATTTTATTCCATTGGGTACATTTTCTTAAAAGGGAAATGAACCCGAAGCTACTTATCTCATACAGAAGAATCAACATTTATTGCTTTATATCTTTATTTTTATTTAAATTATATTTATATTTGGATATTACTTTGTTTGTATTTTATATAATTATTATTTTTAATATATAATTGTTTATTTTAATTCAAATATATTACTAATATTTTATTTTTAACTTCTGAACTTTGAATTTGAATATTTTGAATATATTTAATTGAATGAATAATATTATTTACATTTAATTTAGATGTTCAGTTTTTATTTGATGAACTTTATACGAATTCAGTTGTAAGAATTGTGAGTTATTTATTTATTACGAGTGTTATATTTTGTAGTAGATATTTGATTTATTTACAGTAAATCTTTGCTGTTTTTCTTGCAGGGCTTCCTCTGCTGATCTGTGGTCTGGTTCTGGTGGTGAAGCCGAGTTCCTACGCTCTCCTAGCTCTCCAGAACTCTGAAATGTTGTCAGTAATTCAGTTCTATTTTATTTTGAATTTGTTTATAAGTGTGTGTGTGTGTGTGTGTGTAAAACTGGTTGTATAAGGAGGTGTGTATCTCTGTTCTTAGTTGCTGGGTGTCGGATGACGTGGTGTTCTACGTGTGTGTGGTGGGCGTGGTGGCTCTGGTTCTGTTGGTGAACGGTTCCGTGTTCCTGGTGGTTCTGGTACAGGTGAGGAGGGCGAGGGTGAGCGAGCGCAGCAGCCTGATGAAGGAACTCCGGGGCGTGACCAGTCTGACCCTGCTGCTCGGTCTCACCTGGATCTCTGCTTTCTTTACCTGGGGCAGTGCTAAAGTGCCCCTCCTCTACCTGTTCTCCATCCTCAACAGCCTGCAAGGTGAGGAGCCATGGGGGCGTGGCTTTGGTACAGGTCAGAGACAAAGGGGCGGGGATTACTCAAGTTTATTTAAACTAAAGGTATTCAAAGGACTAAAGCTTATTTCCACGCCTTACCTGACAGGGGGTGTGGCTTCTTTACAGGTGTTACCCTTGCTATAAATAGAAACCGAGTCTGTTTGAGATGCTTTTGATCTGTTTCTGTCTTTTAGGTTTCTTCATTTTCGTTTTCCAGTGTCTGATGAAAGAAAATGTCCGTAAGCAGTGGAGAGTTCACTTGTGCTTCGGACGATTCAAACTGCAGGAGCACTCGGGTACGACATCATTACGACATCATCGGAGGTGACGTCATGCCCCAGTCAGGATCCTTACACAGTGTGTGTTTCTTTTGCTCTCTAGAATGGAGTCACACTCTTCCTGCCATTGCTAAACCCAAACACAAGCCTGTGTTCCGATTCTCCATGGTAGCGTCAGTGAGATCTGATAAATCCAGCTCGACTCAGAGCTCGTCCGCTTCCTCACACTCGCTCAGGAGACAGGACCTGGGTGAGAACGCTGCCGCCGCCGTGTGTGTGTGTGTGTGTGTGTGTCCTTATTTGATGAATAAAGATTATAATTGGATTTCTGTGTGCAGGCGTGGTGTATCAGCAGAACTTTGCTCTCCCCCGAGCTCAGAGAGTGAACGTTCCTAAAGATGGAGGGTACGAAGCTCACTCCCTAAACTGCATCCCAAAAGAGGCCTCAAACCCCAGCGTTTACTACAACTAACCCAAAGAATCATTTTCATTTACATTATTACAGTACCTTATGTACATAATTAATCACATTAGATATTGTACGTTAAAACCATTGATAAATATCTCTGTATTGGTTAAATTTACATGATTGATTGTCTATCACTGACCATTAAATGTATAATCGATTTCAAAGCATGTACAGCTTCGTGAATTAATTATTTGATATTTAATTATTTAATATCATGTGCACTTTGAACGAAAATGAGGGGTTAATTCCCAAATGGTTGTGTTTTGGGTCCATTTTGGTTCCCCTGAGGCAGTTGCGCTAGTCTGACCAGCAGGTGTCGCTGAGGTGAGATGTTGTCCTGCGTTTAGAAAAACTGAATCATGTCTGGATCATCACATCCCTGATAAGAACCGTACAGAGCGCTGAGTTCTTCATACACGGCTTCTAGAAGGTTCTGTCTGAAGGGGCTTAGGTACCATGTTCCTCATCAGCCACACGGAACGTCAGAGCTCGTCCAGCGTTTCAGAGGGACGAATCAACAGGACGGACCGGCAGAACGTACACAAACCGTAAGCTTTCGGCGCACTGAAGTAAGAACTAAAGGTTTGATTCAGTTTAATTAGAGCGTTTTGTTGTGTTTTTACATTTTATAAAGTGCTGGCTCGGGTTCGAGCTTTCATGCGGAACCTTATGGTGTTTATTCGCTGTGAGATTTGCGTAGCGATGTAGCTTAGCTTAGCATAGCATAGTATAGCGTAGGATAGCATAGCATGGGCTTAGTTACTGCATTAGCAGTAAAGAATGTTTAATTTCTGTTTTGTATAAAGTCTATGCATGTTATTCATTGTGTGCCGTGTTTATTATTTGTGGTTTAGTTCTTACTGTAGTGTCACCTTTTTACTAATATACTACAATCTAAACTGTTAATCCCTGCAGTTATGTTATTGATTAAATACACCATATATCATGTACTGCATGTCTAAATGGATTTATTAGTGATTTTATAACATGTCTAGGTGACACACGGTACATAATAATGTTCATAAATGTTGGAGTTTGGTGAACGTTATATTAATATTGTGATGATGTTCTGGTTCACTCATGATCATGTGTGCCTTGTCACTGCACCACGCTGCTCCTAGTTGAATGTTCTGTGTTTCTGGGGTCGTTCTGTAGATGAGTGGTGATTCAGACAGTAATAAGGAGTTTTATGAGCAACTGCGGCTGCAGGAACTTTACGGTCAGAAACAGGAAGATGGAACAGATTTATACACCTACACTGACCCTGAGGACGGAACCGTGTACGACTGGGACCACGACAAGAAGGCCTGGTTTCCTAAGGTTCCGAAGGACTTTCATTTAGCTCTCTGTATTTAATTACTCTTTTAAAAGTCAGCATTTAAGCTTCTTATTTATTTTTGTGTTTCACGTATGGTTAATAAAATCTCAATAATTAATTAATATATGAACCAGGAATTTATATTTAAAATATCATTTCACTTTTAAATTGATTTGTTACAAAATTGTCATATAATATAACGTACGCTGATATATTTTATTAACTTCTTTTTGCTTATAATGTGAATTGTATACAGTTTCTTTTTTTTTACTTTAGTATTTATACTATAGTACGAGTTCATATTTATTTTAAAATTTTGAAAATAGTTTTATGCAGTGATTTTATGTAGTGTTTTTAGTAATCTTATTCAATTAAATTTTCATTTTTCATCATATTTGAGGCACATTTCATGTTGTTAGGTTCAAATTCCTGTAAATATTGTACATACAGCTATGTGTTTTATTGTTTTTGTTTTATTCTTTTGTATAGTTTTTCTATATTTAATTTAGCTGAATTTAAAATCCGTGTATGAGCTTGATACTATGCATTTATAATTTGGTTGTATGGGATGTAGAATGCTAATTGCTAATAGTATTTCTCTCTGATTTGTAGATAACAGAGGATTTTATGGCGGCTTATCAGGCCAATTATGGATTTAACGAGGACGGGACTGCAGCACCGACTGTAGAGACTGAAGCAGAGAAACCTAAAGAGGAGGAACAGAAGGAGGTAATGAGTGAGCCACACCCTGATAAAGAGGAGAAGAAGAAAGGAGAGAAGAGGAAAGCAGAAGCTGGTGTGTTTAGAGTTGAATTCTTTACTAAACCATCTCAGCTCATCTCATTTATGTTTGGCTGATTTAAAAAAAATTGTGTGTCTTTCACAGGATGGTTTGACGTCGAGCAAAACAAAAACACAAATGTTTACGTGTCAGGTAAAGACAGATCTGCTCTAGATGAATTCAGATATTTATGAGAGTGTGTATGATACCTGAAGTGGTTGTGTTGTTCTGTGTAGGTCTCCCTCCTGACATCACTGTGGATGAATTTGTAGAAGTGATGTCTAAATGTGGGATCATAATGAGAGACCCGATGTCTGAAGAGTATAAAGTAAAGTTATATAAAGATGGTGAGGGGAATCAGAAAGGAGACGGACTCTGCTGCTACCTCAAAGTAACTTCTCTTATTGTTTAGAGTTAATCCACTTCTCACACACACCTTATATTAAACATCTCTCTCACTCTCTGTGTGTGTGTGTGTTAGAGGGAGTCGGTAGCTCTTGCTGAGCGCTTGTTGGATGAGTATGAGATTCGGGGCTATCAGCTCCACGTTGAAGCCGCTCGCTTTGAGCTGAAGGGGCAGTACGATGCCAGCAAGAAGAAAAAGAAGAACAAAGAATATCGTAAAAAACTGCAGCAGCAGCAGAAGTACGCTTTAGCTTTAGCTTTGATTGAATCTGTTATTAGAGAAAGAAACGGATAACGACACAGAACCGCTATCTCTCGCTAGAACCAATGAGGATGGCCCGAGAGATTCATGTCTGATGTTGTTTGGATTTGTTTATGTTTGCTGCTTGAAGGCAGTTGGACTGGAGGCCTGAGAAAAAGGGAGAAGTGCGAAAGAGACACGAACGAGTGGTGATCATCCAGAACATGTTCCACCCGAGTGACTTTGAGGTAACGACAAACAGAACAAAATAATACCTCAAATAAAAAGAGTGTGGAAATGACTTCCAGTTCCATTTGATTCGGCTTATGAGTTATATTTTTAGTATTTTAGTATGTATTATTTCCTGGGGGTGGAACGCTGGTTTAGAGGGGGCGCTGTGGGACTGATGTGATCCTGATGTGATTTGGTTCCTGTGCTTCATTCAGGAGGATCCACTGGAACTGAACGAGTATCGAGAGGATCTACGAATCGAGTGTGAGAAATTCGGAGAGGTCAAAAAGGTCATTATCTTCGATGTGAGTATCTCTCACACACACACACACACACACACCCTAACAGAGACACAATGTGATTACAGCTCTGTGTGTGTGTGTGTGTGTGTGTGTGTGTGTGTGTGTGTGTGTGTGATAGAGACATCCTGACGGTGTAGCATCTGTAGCGTTTAAGGAGCCGGAGGAAGCAGATGCGTGTGTGATGTCATTAAATGGACGCTGGTTTGGAGGGAGACAGCTCTCAGCTCAGCTCTGGGACGGAGTGACTGATTACCAGGTAACAACACACACACACACACACACACACACTGGGTGGTACATTGCTGAGAGGGTTCAGTTTATCCTGAGGAAGAGCGTTGGCATTTTGTTTTTGTCTCTTAGGTGGAGGAGACGATGAGGGAGAGGGAGGAGAGATTAAAAGGATGGTCCATGTTTCTGGAAGACGAGACGAAGCCGAAAGATGGAGGGGAAACCAAGAAACCACAGGAGCAGCAGCAGGAGGAGAAGGAGGAGGAGGAAGAACAGAAGGAGAAGGAGGAGGAGGAACAGAAGGAGAAGGAGGAGGGGGAACAGAAGGAGGAGGAAGCAGGAGCTGATTCGACTGATAGCAGTTTGGCCTGCAGTGATGATGAATCTTAAACCTGAGTTCAGTGTGTAATATAATAACTGTAGATGTTTGTGTCTTTAAAACCCCTAATCAACTCCTCTGTGTAAATGTAGTGCTTTTTATAAAATAATAAATAATACTAATAATGTGGACAAATGTTACAGTCCTGCTTCTTTTTTGTTATAGTAACCCCAGTCAAAAGTATTAGGACACGTCCTGTGGACTTTACCCTAAGGTTCCTAAAACCATAGTTGAGTTTTGTTGTTCAGTAGCGGTTCTTCAGATGGTTGTACATTGTGAGGTGTGTAACGGTGCTGTGTGAAATTGGTGATCTTTCTGCGTGTCGGTTGTTGAGATCTGTTGCTATGATCTGATTTATCTGATGATTTTATTTTTTATCTGATTTAACCAACCAAATTCTGATACATTTCTGACTTTCTGTGATATGCTACATGACCCCCTTCCCATTTGGGAAAAATGTGCTTGATCCAATATGGCGGCCACGTTCCAAACGTTGCCTAAAAGTTAGCTCCTCTCACCCTTTACTTACGGTTGTACTCAGATATGTCATTTTTCATTTTGTTTCCAAATAAAAGGGTGTGTGAATTCTGACTCGCGCTGTAGTTTAGAATCACATGGTTATAGAAGGTGCTGAATACCTAGAGCCAATTATCCGAGTTCCAAATACCACAGGTTGTGTTTATACACGTGTTAGCACACCCACACACGACAACATACCATAGACGCTAACACACACGCACACACCCTTAGTTCACTTCCTAAAGGGTATGCTAACATTCAATCCCAAAATATCTGTGGAAGTATCATGATTGTTCATGAGATCAGATTTCCATGACCTGAAGCTTCAGGTGGTGGTGTAAAGCACTGCATTTAGACCCTGGAGCGAATCTTCACTAGGAGAGAACCTGCTTTAAGTTCCTACAGTTACAGCTCGAGCAGTTTTAACCATAAGCACATCCCTGCACCCTGTAACCTTTTTTGTATTTTTTGTAGTTATGAGCATTCTCGGCTACTTTTTACTGTCTGTGTGATAATATAGAGCTCCCATTTCCCCAGGGGAATCAATAAAGTCCATCTATGGTTCCGGATCAGGTGTTTAGGTGTGTAAATACTTTGGGCCGTGTGCTACAACTGATCACACATATCACTGAGTTATATATCTACCTGCCATGGTTATTATTATACACTAATGATATAGACAACACAAATACCGCGCTCTCTCTCTCTCTCTCTCACACACACACACACACTCACACACCCCGTGTTAATCCGTGCTGTTTTTCCAGTTCTTCTGGACGGGCTGCAAATCAGTGCGCGTGTGATCAGGGTGGCGCGCGCACTCCCGCGTGCTTCACATTCATTACAGACAGCAGAATTGAAGAACCGAGGCCAGCCGTTAGCGTTCAAATTCAAATTTAAATTCAAAATCTGTTCACGCGCTCGGACAGTAACGGACAGCCTGTAGCAGTGAGCGGTAAGAGGAAGGCTGTTGGGATGAAGTGACTCTGGACTTTAATTCTCTTGGTAGATGTGCTGCTGAGCTTCTAGCCTTAGACTGCCATCTCACTGGGTTTTAGATTGGATTTGTGGAGATCTGACGGTGGCAGGACGCTGTGGAGAGAGTTCATAGTGCCTGCTCAGAAGAACCGAATCAGAGTCGAGTCTTAATGGACTTCAGTAAAGAATAAAATCGCAGTAAGTATGAGGCCAGTGGAATCGTTTAGTAAAGCTTATTAAAGCTTAAATATGTTCTGCTATTAAACAAAGCCTTAAGGATTACTTAACCAGAACTAATAGTTTTTATGCTACTGAACAATCAGTGTAGTTTAAACACATTTTGAACTCAGTTCAGGACATTAACAAAAGTAGACAATTCTAACCCTAGCTTCTAAACCTAACCCCAAACCTAGTCCTAGCTCCAAACCTAACCCTAACCATAAATCTAAGCCCTAACCCTAAATGTAACCCTAGCTCTAACCCTAACCATAACTAGTCCTAACATGATTTTAAGTTTTATAAGTCGTACTCTTGTTGTTTAATGTTTAAATGTAAAATGGTGTAACGTCTGATAACATCTGTAGATGAATCAGGTTACAGCTTGTAATATTTAATTATATTATAAAATATTAAATTAAATAATATGATTCTATTTAGGACTGATATATAATAGAAATATTCTAGATATTTAAGATGTCTGTGTTTTGTACATGTCGTGTGTGTTGTGTCGTGAGGTTGTTGTTGTTGGTTTGATCAGACCCAGTGATGATGGAGGACAGTAAGGTGAAACACACCATGGTGTCTCCTCAGAGTGTAGTCCTGACTTATTACGAAGGCGATATTAACACGGTGGTGGACGAACACTTCTTCCGTGCTCTGAACAAAAACAGCATGCCTAAAGACCTGAGCACCAAACCCAGGCACAGACCGTTACCCATCCCATCAGGTCAGATCCACAATCCCAAATCATCCACTTTAACCCTTCAAGGTCCATGCTAACGTCTGTGAGATAACTTGTTTACTCCTAGATAAGCTTCTTTACAGCATGCTTGTTTCTCGAGGTGCTTGTTACTCCACACTGTGGTACCAGTTTAATAAGAGTAATGCAAATACACTGTGTGTGTGTGTGTGTGTGTGTGGTAACTGTTACAGAAACTCCAGCTCCATCATCCTCCTGGTCTTCATCCTGGTCAGGTGTCACATTCCCTCCAAACCATGGCAGTGTGAGTGTGAGCACTAACCCTAGATTTCTCGTCTCTCTCTCTCGTGTTTAAATAAATAAACAATAATAAGAGCTGTTTTCTCTCCTGTTAGCGTTTGGGACAGGGCCAGTGTTTCTCAGGTGACGTAGCGATTCGTCCTCCATCAGTCATTGTGAGTTGCCCTGAACCTTCCCCTGCTGTGTGGAGTTTTCCTAAACAATACACACCACCATCCCGACCCGACCAACGTCCCACAGCTCCAACACTGCACAATATGGACTCAGGTAAACCCTTAAATCCTAAACTTTAATCATAACTCCAACTCCAGCCCCAAAACACCTTAATTACGAAATTTAAATAAAAGTTAAAAAAATCATTTTGTTTCTGTACAGTTTGAATTATGAAACTTTTGTGGGTAGTGAAAACTTTTCTATTTACCTTATTTACCTTTCTATTTACTGCTATTTAATGTTTGATGTGTCAACTTGTCCTTGGGTTTGTGAAAGGCGCTATATATATTAAACTTATAACTTATAATGAGTTAATGAGAGAAATGGAAAGTTAAAGCGGATTTTAATAAACTTGTTCTGATGATCTTTTGGTTGCAGGCATACAGATGATGGAGAACAGGCCAAATTTCTATTGGCATTGATCAGATAGAGTCACTTCTAATCAGACTCTCTTCCATTTATGTTCTGTTGTTGTGACTCGAATGAAATGTGATGAGGGTAACAGATTGAGAAATGATTTGTTACTCTCCCTATAAAGCAAATTAAATGTGGGTGAAGGTTTTTATTCACACTGTGAAAGAATCAAATTTAAATCTATTTTCCTGTGTTACTGATGAGCAGAGGGAGGAAGCGCGATGTGTGAGTGTGTGTGTGTGTGTGTGTTATGTTCTTGTAGTATCATGTCATTTTGTTGATTGTGAGTCTATTTTGAATAAATACGATCTATTTTGAGTGTTTACACTTTATTCAGCTTTTAATCCTGAGTGTAAAAGTCATGATGTGAATCGGCCTCGTTAGTGATTAGAGCTCGTTAGCGTGAACAGATGTGTGTGTGTGTTTAATAAAAAAAGTATAAGCAGGTCAGATACTCACCCAACATGAAGAAAACAACTAAAGTGTAAAAGTGTGAGATACCAGTGTGTGTGTGTGTGTGTGTGTGTGTGTGTGTGTGTGTGTGTGTGTGTGTGTGCGTGCGTAATAAAGACTATAAAAATGAAAATAAGCAGACTGGCTTGATTCCTTTAGCACATGCACTTTGGGAATAATTAGGAAATAAAGCTTTAATCTTTAGGTTGATTTTCAGATTTGACCTTGAGTAACCTTTCACAGGTTCCTTAACTAGTTTAAGTAGATGAATCAGAACCATGTGTGATCTCCACTCAGTGCTCAGCCATGATGTTTTAACGTTATTAATGTTCATCTGATTGATGTTGGTACTATTTGTGGACGAGGAATGTATATTAATAATGAGTCGAGTTCATTAGAATGACATCATGCAGGTGGAAGTGATTTAATCCAGCCAGGATGACATGATCGATTGGTCCTAAATATTCTATTCTATTATACATTAATATGAAATGTTGTGTCGTAGAGCAGATCTCTTTATCTCCAGGTTTGTTATGAAACTGAATGTGTTTAAGTTTTCACTCTAAACCGTTACAAAGGACTAAAGGAGTAGAACAGCCGAGTCTAATCTCTATTCCTAATCAGACATCTCTCTGTTCAATAAAAAGCTCATGATCTGATCTAATACTGATCTATTGAGCTCTGTATTTTGGATCTCCATTTGGATCTCATTGATTTACTGATGAGGGGGTGTAAATACTTTTGGCTGTGACTCCTTTTTAGAGTAATGATGAGTCTGTAAATCTGATAAGTGGATAACATAAGGAGGGAACTGAGTAATCAACTGGTGCTGCTTCCTCAGTGATGTGTGTGTAGAGATCCTACAACACAACATAGCACAACACAACATACATTTTCATGTTCAAAAACAATTACATTTATCATTATAGAGAATGTAATTCTGTAATTAATACAATCAGGGGTTTGAACATTAACTTATTGATGCTGCTTCTTGTTTTGTGTGTGTGTCTGTGTGTGTCTGTGTGTGTGTGTGTGTCTGTGTGTGTGTGTGTGTCTGTGTGTGTGTGTGTGATTATTCACCACAGGTGCACTATTGATTAGTATTATCCTTGAACCTGAACTGTGTCTGATTGATCAGTTTAGAGCACAGTGTGTGTGTGTGTGTGTGTGTTTGTTCATCCCAGCTGATCAATAACACGTGTAAATACACATTAAAGTGTGTGACATGCTCTGCTCATCATTTAAAGTACTAATAAATAATGTAAATCTCTGATTCTGTACAAAATCCCTTATATGTCATAATTCATATTTATTTGGATCCAGAAATGTCACCGACTCAAACGTGGTTAGAGAGCAGGTGTTTGTAACGGTTTGACCTGTCGGTCGGTCGGTCGGTCGGTCGGTCGGTCGGTGTTGTATGATGCAGTTAAGCTACAGAACAGGAGCTCGTTTGGATCACTGCTCAATATTTCAGCAGCTCTGATAAATAATGCAGATCTTCATCTCCAGATAAATCCTGCCTGATCCTCTACCTCAGCACAGAACCGGAGATTAACATTTATTAACACACACACACGCACACACACACACAGTGATTTATCGGTACCCTGGCTAAAAATGGTACAAAGGTTATGAGAAAAGTTTGATCATACACAGAACAAAACTGTAAGATAGCGCTGAAATCAACACTGCCAAGTCTGAGAATGAAACAAGATTAAGATTAAGATTATTTTGACAAAAAAAAGTTCCACTCCCTCGTTAAGGTTTACCATGAGCCGCCCCTGGCTCCAGGCCTGGTGTAATCTAGAGACGCTCTAGTCATGGATTTATTCATTAATAAAGCATCCGGTTACATCATGATGTTTTTATTAGTTTACTAATTTCACATTACATGTTTCTAACATCATGCAATGCCAGTAAAAATCCTCTAAAGTCTACAGGTCACAGTATCGCTAACCTCGCTCCTCAGCACGACATTTCATACACCATCCAGGAAAAGGACGTTAAAGCGTCTGTAGGCCACAGCTGAGTCACGTAAACATCACGTACAGACTGCAGGTTGGTTAGATATCACACTCATACGAAGCGTTCACACACACACACACACACACACACACACAGATAAATCATGCAGGTTTGTACCCACTCTGTGTTCCATGCAGCACTCTTTAGCCCTGTGAATCCAGCCGATCATCTCACTCTCTCTGTAACGTTTTTAGAAACCGAAGTTCACTTCTTCTGCACGTTTGTTTTGATCCACGATGCTTTTTTACATTCATTCAGAATAAAAAAGGAAAGCAGGAAGTGAAGGAAGACATGATCAGCATGTCAGTACTGAATTAAACAAGCTCCATCATCACCGTCTCCATGTGCCATCACCGCTCATACCCTGCGCTCACACTAGGGGGCGACAAATCACTGAAATCTCTAGGGGGCGTGGCTCTGTGCAGCTCCACCAAGTAAACGGTGCGCTGGAAAATAATTATGTAATGTATGTTTAACTTTAGTATAAAACGTATATATATATATATAATTACTATTATCGTATTGTTTCAGTTCTAACAGTGACCGGGTGAAATACAGAATCTCAAAGATGTCAGAAGTGTTTATCTACTATAGCTCTGCCCCAGAAAACGTTTGATTAGTTCTTCTGGTATTCAAAACGCGACTGATCTTTAATTACATTAATTAAAATTAGATGTAAGGTTTTTATTTCTAATTAATAACAATCAAAAATATTGTTAGCATATCTGATATGATTTGTTTATTATAAACGGATACTGAAATAGAAAAAAGTACTTTTTATTAAGTAGTAATAATAGCATAGTGTATCTTTTACCTTTAGATATTTGGATTAGTTTTATAAATTCATAATTGTCATTTCCTCCCACTTTTCAGCCAGGTTTATGTTCTCATAAAGGCTAAGAACGATTTAGGGTAAGTGTTAGATAGAAATTCTCAGATTTTATAAACGTTTTTACGTACGATACTCATCGGCACCAGGTGCTCTTTGTCGCCCCCTAGTCTTTGCAGAAGGCATTGCTGTTTCCAGTCGGTGGCAGTTCTTTTTGAGGATGGCAGATGGAAGCTGTAGAGAATTGTAAACATTTTTGATTCCTTTAAATTATTAGCTGTGGTGGTGCTAATGAGTTAGCACACCAGGTTAGCTGTTAAACCGGTAGGTGATGAAGCTGAAGAAGGTGTTTAATCCAGAGCCTGCATGATGAAAACATGACATCTGAGAGAAACCCCAAACTCCATCACGTCTATATAAGAAGTTTTAGCGAGGATGGAACCGCCGTCAGTGTGTAACAGTGAACAGATGCTACGGAATTCAAAATGTCCAGATGTTCTTCAGCCCCGCCTCTAAATTAGCAGCTACGTTAAGCATAAATAAAACAGAATCGAATCCAGTTTTGGAAGCAGCAGTTTTTCCCCCCCAGGCTACGTGTTTCCTTTGTGAAGTCGTTGGTTAGCGTCGAATGGCTTGGATCCAGTTCTGACCCGAAACGTTTTTCTAAGATTTCTATTGAAGATTTTGAAGATTTTGCACTTGTGACGTCATCACAGTGATTGCCAGGAAACGGAAAGCCAAAAGGGTGTAAACGTTTTTGTTTTTGTTCTTGTGCTGAGCTGTTGGTGGTTCTGTTCAGCAGATTTTCTCCTTGTTAGGTTCCCTCGTTACAGGGACTCGTTCTGACTCATCAGCTTTCCCCCGTTCAGCATGGCTGAAGCACTGCGGCTCTTAGTCGGAGTTCCGCTTCCTGAGCGAGTGAATTCAGTCATGTCATGGAGCGACGGTTCTCTGTACATCGCCACTAAAACACAGACCGATTACAAAACGTTATTAGATATTTAGAACGGATCGTTAGCATTAGCAGCACTAGCAGATATCCAGCTAACCTTTCAGGGGTTTGGGGATGAAGTGAGAAGCCGGTTTGGTTTTTTTGACACGATTTCCCTTCATCACTCGTCCCTCTTTGTTGAGGCCGAGGAACCAGGCTCGACCCGACTGCTGCTGCCGGTACAGCATGGACGAGTAGGTCACGTAATAATTCTCAAATACCGACTCCTTAAACTTACACTCTGGAGTAAAGTGTTCCTGAGAAAGGAAATGTTTATATATAATATTTTATATAGTTCATATAATAATTCATTATAATTATTAAACATTCGCCACAATAAATAATAATAATAATTCCATCAAAGTAAAAAAAGATTCAAAATATTATTGGTAAACAAGAATAAGAACAGAATTACATCGGTTTCTGTCTGAGTTATGATTAAAAGCTTAAGATAATAAGAGCAGTACTTTGATTATTAATTTAATAAATTAAATATTATTTTTATTAATCACACTGGGGATGAACTGATGATCGGTGCAGCGATATATCACAATATTTAAGTTGTATCATTTATCATTAAACATGAACTCTCTAAAATATCTAACATGAATGAAACAGAGAGTTGGACTTTTAGAAGTTTAGTTTTTAAGTCTTATGGTAAATTAGTAAATCGATCAGTCACGCACTCACTAAGATGTCATCCTGTGTGTGTGTGTGTGTGTGTGTGTGTGTGTGTGTGTGTGTGTGTGAGAGAGAGAGAGAGAAATGGAATTTAAATAATAGAGAGTGATATTAAACCCACATGGCTCAGCGGTCTGGACGCCTGCGTGTGTTTTCTGTTTAACACGACCCACGCTGTCCTATAAAGCCGCCTGGCACCGCAATCGCATTTTCATTAGCGCCGCGCCGAACCCGCCACGTCCAAACGACAGCAACGCTTAGTGGCTCAACGCTAAATTATTCATCACATCACAAGTGATTGAATGTGAGCTGTGGGAGCTGTCACAACTCTCTGAACCCTGTGAGTGGCTCTGTGATTCCTTATTAATGTGATATAGAGAGAGAAACAGCCGGGCCTGATATAACGCTACTCCATACTCCTCATATCGATCACATCCATCCATTCCATCTTTACAGGGTTTAAGCCCAAAAACAACATCCAATTAACAATCGAAATGTTTGTTATGTTGGTACCTATCACACGGGGGCACCACTGGTCTGCTCACATGACCACATTACCATCTATTGGAGTGTAAGAGCTGCAGTGCTGATGGTACTTACAGAGGTGTAAAGGTATCCTGTATTGTTCATGGCCAGGTAAAGTTTAGTCTGAACCCCCTGTATGGCCACCACACGTAACCCGACCGGAATCAGATTAAAAACAGCTGAGAAGAAAAGAAGTCCAGAGTGAAACCTCCTGATTTATTCCCATTTAGGATTGCTAAAGCAGGACTAAACACAACAGGCTGAAGATGAGAGATTGATTTTACTGACCGTAGCAGTTATCCTCCTCCTTGGTTCCATCGATGGTTCCATCAGCCTGGAGCTGCAGGTGAAATCCCTGACGGCTGTAGAGCTTGGTAACGATTCCCTTCAGCTGAGGCTCTGCAGTACAAAGAGGAAATAAAATCAAATTTAGAAAAAAACACAGAGAGAACCATGGATAAGAAACAATGCATGAGGGTTAGTTCCAGTTTAAGTCCAGTTTCTAACAGCTGCACCACAACAACCACAAGAAAATCAATATAGAGGAACTAGGGTAGATCTGAGCTAGGATTTAGGACTGAGCTAGAGTTGGTGGATTTGAAATGTTAATAATAAATGTTTATACCAGGAGGAAACAGAACATAAAACAGATTTAGATTCCTCTAAATCTCTCATTCTGAGATTCAGTCCTGTTTATCCTGCTCAGGGTCTTTAATCAGGGTCAGGAACCTAATTCTGAATTCACTGGGGACAGTTCCTACCCTGTACAGGGCACCAGTCCATAACAACATTTCCTAAAAGCTAGGATTATATGCATTAGAAACTATATAACAGTGCCGTGTTTTTATGTTGCTTATCTGCTTTGTTGATGCACTGAACTCCTCTGCACTGATTGGTCGGTAAGGAGGTAGGCAGAGAGTTCTGAAAAATCTCCATACACACTGGACAGAGGTGCCAAGCTGAAAACACCGGACCACTGATGATGATGATGATGATGATGATGATGATGGTGACTGTGGGTGTAACCAGTCCTCCTTATCTGTTACAGGTGATGTTGTAATGGACGTAAATGATGAGGATCATGAAGATGATGAACAAAGTTTGGGTGCCACCAGACCTGGCCGTCTTCTCTTCCTCTTCTTGGAACCGAAGAGTTTGACGCGGGAGAAGAGGTTGAGTCGGCTGGGTTTCTCGCAGGTTCCGGTGCTCCGGGTCGGACTGCACCGGGCCGCCTTGGCGCGTTCCTTCTCCTTTTCCTTCTCTCTCTCGCGCTCTCGCTCTCTCTCCCTAGCCTGCCTCTTCTGCCGGATGAGGGAGCTGGCGATCGCTGCGGCTGTAGCCAGTTTGGCGATTTTTGGCCTCGGTGGCGTCCCAGATTAAAAACTCTTGCGCCTTGCGTTTTAAGCGCGATGGAAATCAAAACATGATCCGAAATCGATCGTGCATGACCGGGGAATCACGTCACGCGCGGTCCGGTGCATCATCCAGAACCTTCAGACATCCCATGGTGTAAAAGAACCCCCCCCGTACACACACACACACACTGCACACACACATCGCAGTCCAGTCCCGCTTCCTTCATATACAGAGGTTTTGTGACATGATGCACGGGAGGAAGCACGCACGCGCTCCGGAGGCTCTTCTAGAACACACACATGATGAACACACCTGTACGGAGCCGAGCAGCACGTGCAGATCCGCACAGGTTTAGTGCCGTGTCATGGTCCTGAAGAGGCAAAAGCGGCACCTGTTACCGCCACCAGACCCCCCAACATCTTCCCAAAAACAGAGACAGAGGGACGCAGATGTTGCAGATGTTTCTCTGTCCCGCCTGCACGCGACTCGACCCGTTTAGATGCCTGTTTCCCCGCGCGCTCCCTGCTCCTGCCTCCCGCTCGTGTTTACCGCAGCAGATTCCCCCCCAAAAGATGCCGGTGAGCCGCCCTGTCCTGTGGATACAGATGTTAAAAGCAGCTTCACGCACCGTCACTTCGGTCCTTTGATGATCAGAGTGCGGATGGTGGATCTGGTCCGGTCGGGGCCGCGTGCAGGGGGAAGGAGGGAGGAAGGGAGGGGATAAATGGAGGTGTTTGTTTTGCCCCACAATCTCAGGGCTCTCCTGCAGCACGAATTAAGCTCTCTCTCTCTCTCTCTATCACACACACACACACACACACACACACACACACACACACACACACACACGCACACACACACGCACACACACACTCTCGCACATGCAGAAACGCACGCACACACAACTCAGCAAGATCCACAAGGAAAAACTCCTCCTATCAGCATTATTCTCACGAGCTAATCCTGATCATTGATCAATAACCTAAATCCTAATTAAAGCTCTTCTGCATCATCAAACACTGCCGCCTAATTAACAACAGAGTTGTGACGTCATTAAGCGGAGCTGCAGTGCCTGAGAAGAGCTTCTTTAAAGGTTTGGGCCTCTTACATAACCTGTTCTGTTCACACACACACACACACACACACACACACACACACACACACACACACACACACACACACACACACACACACACACCATCAGACGGACGAGAGCGCCACCTACAGGCCAAATCAGCCTTGATCTAATTAGCCCGGGACGCTGCCAACATTCTGAATCATCACTACTCCACTGTATTCAGATCAGCTACAGAGAACACACACACACACACACACACACACACACACACACACACACACACTTATTTTCAAACAAGAAAACACTCCTGTCATTCTAATTATTATTAATATTATTATTTGCGCTGTGTCTAGGTTTCCGTGACGTCACTAAGGCTTAAACTAACTAATTCTTGTGATTACATAAGTTCATGTCTAAAATCATTTACTTTAATAAGTGGTTAGGTTTAGGACACGCCCACAGTGATCTAATGATGGTTAAAATGTTTACTAGTTTTATTTTTATTTGATAAAAATCTAAAATCTCGTGCTAATTAAATAATGCTCTGTTTTCCACAGGTTGCTCCTCGACCTTCAGGGAAACAAAATAATTAAGTTTAATGCAATTAGACTTTCAATTAAACAGACAACATTTCTTTTCAGGGACCCACACAGCACGGTAATACACACAGCTGAGCAGAGTTCTTCAATACCTATTCACTCAGGAAGATTAAAAACAATTATTAGTTACAATAATAAAGATATTTATAATGATATATGTGTGAGTATCACTATGATTACTTCGCTTTACGTATGAATATGAATGAACATTAACATAAAATAAATAAATCAGCTAGAATTAGTCACTCACAAGCTTTTACTTCCACCTTGTGGCCAAACTGTTATTTTACTTTAATAAACAACACAGCAAAGTGTAATAATATGATATATGTAATTTATATACTGTACTTAGTGAGTTTGTTCTTACCTTTAGCTGCACTTTTGTCCTCTTTAATCTTTCTATTTAGTGATTCCCTGTTTTTAAACATGATGTAAAATTTCATCAGCTTCATACAAAATACAGTCAAGCTGTTGCTACTACAGTAAATGAGCAGTGTTTATGTTGTAGTCACGCTCACGTGTGTGTGTGTGTGTGTGTGTGTGTGTGTGTGTGTGTGTGTGTGTGTGTGTGTGTGTGTGTGTGTGAGAGAGA
>JAUZST010094305.1:0-19120 GCA_034779995.1 Parotocinclus haroldoi
TGTGTGTGTGTGTGTGTGTGTGTGTGTGTGTGTGTGTGTGTGTGTGTGTGTGTGTGTGTGTGTGTGTGTGTTTCCTTGTGTTTAGATCGGTGGTTTATCAACAGAGCTCGAAAGAGTCAGCCACTCTTCAGCCGTTTTTCACTCTGCAGCTGGACATTCAATCAGAGAAGATCCGCACAGTTCAGGAGGCCCTGGAGACCATGGTGGCTCGCGAGTCTGTTCAGGGCTACACCACTAAAACCAAGCAGGAGGTCTGTTTACACATGCTTTATTACAGCATTATTCTACATTAGTTTGAATACTTTTAAATATTTTATATGCTTTTTGTATCCATCCTGAACGTGATTGTGTTTTGTTTGGCTTCAGTGTCTTTTATGCATCTCTTTGGATGTCATCACAGAATGTGATTTGTCGGCAAAAGTATCTTTTATTGTTGTAACGCTGTGCGGGCTGACATTGCCACACTGCAAAAAAAATAATAAATAAAAATTCTGCCATCAGTTTATATATGTGCTGTCTTTTAGCCAGGTAGGAAGTACTACTACACATGTCAAACCTAGATAGCATTCCACTTAAAAAGCTATGGTTGAAGTTAAAAATAAGTGAACAAGCTGGACCAGGAGACAAAATACAGACACCACCAGCCTTGCAGACTTAAACTGGGAATGTGGTAGCCTAGCAGTTAAGGTCCTGTACTCTGAACCTAATGGTCAGGTTGCGCCCCTGCAAAAAGCTGCCACAGTTGTGTTTTTAACCCTCGCTCGCTTGACTTTTAAGATTGTATAATTTAAGTCGCTCTGGGTGGGGCGTCTGCTAAATGCTGTAAATGTGAATATTACATAATTTGACATCGATTGCTGTTGGACTGCTCGACTACTCATTTTATTTTACCATTTGCACACTAACCATTGCGCAAATGAAGAATATTATGACACACCTGTGGAGTCAGCTGTCTATGACGAGCCTTAACAAACCATCATACCAGCACAAAAACACAGTCAGCAAACCTTAGCGGAATCATTCTCTCAAAAGTGCCTCATGACACGAAAAGCAACAGATAACAGGCAAAACAACGAATGCTGTTGCCAATTATGTTGCAACAGACACACTGCAAGTTCAAGTGAGAGATGGGTTCAAACAACTCTTTAATAATTTAAGCCCAAGATCTACTCCAAAGTATCCCCTAATTATAGTTATCCACCAAATAATTGTTGCCAGTGTACATGCGGATAAACCTTTGTGCCATATGGACTTGCAGTTTTAACTTTGCGTAAGAGTTTAACATTTGGTGATGAGCTGATCGAATGCTTTAAAGGTTAAGAGGGAACGCCTTTCACAAAGCTGAATATTAAATGCCCTAGCTCGCAGCGGCAAGGACAGCAATACTTCTGTATAGACAACATCAAAGACCTCTTTGAAAAGACTTAACCAAAGAAAATTCTAAACTAGAACACCTTATATAACAAAAGAAAAGATGGGATTACCAAAACACTGCCCGCATTCTACAGACTTTTATAATCTTACCTAAAAGAAAACCATAACATGCCGAAATCGTGCTAACATGGCAATAAACCCTACTAAACTAAATAAACTACTACTACTGCTACACAAAGCTGAATGTAAATCTTACTCCTTCGTATTTTCAGTGAATATTCAAATATTACAGTGACAAGCCAGAGGACATGCTGATAGAAAAGAGGGACATTAAACGTCTTTTACCAGTACTGTTGTTTTTTCCTGAGGTTAATGTACGCTCTGGTTGTGCTGGACGTGAGTGAGCAAGCTGTTCTGGCTTTCTTATGGGAAAAGATTTGACTTGTTGGCTAAAAACGTTTTACTCACACTTTGTCTCCTGCTCTGTCTTCCACTATTGTTTCCTTCCACTCTGGACTGTTCTGGCTCTAGATTGAGATCAGTCGGAGGGTGACTCTAGAGGAGCTTCCTCCAGTGCTGGTGCTCCATCTCAAAAGGTTTGTCTTCGAGAAGACCGGCGGCTGCCAGAAGCTGATTAAGAACATTGATTACCCTGTGGATCTGGAGATTAGTAAAGGTACGCGCGATTCCGAGTGCGCAATTATCGGCCAAATATAAATGCGTTAATGACACGATGACCGTAATACAGTCAATGTATTGTGTTGTGAATCGCAGTTTTTACGATCGTGTGAGGTGCACGTAGTACAAAGTGCTCCCATAATTACGGCGTTCTACATTCCACGCCTAGCACTCGTAATCCATTGGGAACATAACTGGCCGTTTCAAACACTTGGCTTTTATGGCTTTGATCATCACAAGGTCTAGTGTTTGACAGCATGCCTGACACATGAGATAACGGCTCGGGCATGCTTTGCTAATTAAAAATACCTAAAGAAATTAACCACAAGGTACAAAGGTATTTTTTTTGTGATCATTTGATATGGTTTTCTGATTTAATTTCTGTAGTTTCAGTATTATAAGGCAATGAATGCATTACGTTGAAGCTTAGATTTCCACTCAAGGACACCTAGTAACACACCTAGTGTGTGTTCACACACTTGTAGCTATAAGGGGTGTTACAGTAAACTTTCTGGTAAACGTGAGCATTGTCGACAAAAAAGAAGCAGCAAAGCGAGTACAGGTAGAGCCTTGAACAAATCTCGGGGAGATGCATCGTAAGCCACGGCTCTGTTGGGCTGTAAAAAAGGAGGGGAAACTGGCCGTTTTTCCAATGTTCAACTTTTTCTTGTGCTATGTCCAGGAACATATTGTGAACTAATTTATTTAAAAAAAATAATGATGAAATAATTAGTACCAAAAATAAAATCGAAATCATTTCAAAAGGAAAATAGCTGCGATCTTGGAAATGATTACCATATCCTGCCCTATTTATAATTTCTAGAGTTTTTAGTCACTAAAACACTGTCAAACGCTTAATTCTTACTTTTAATTCTTAAGGTCTTCTAGTGTATGGTTTGGCATTACTTTCGTGTTGCATACATTATGTATGCGTAATATTGCATCAATGCAATTCGGTTGATTTAAAATGATAAATAGTGCCAAAAGTATGCCTTGTAGGACTGTTACAGTTTCCACATTATGCCCAGCCCTGGAGATCGGGGTACAGGCTTCAATCTAGAAAGTTACTTGACTACTAGAATGACAGTAGCAGTGCTTTTGAGCATTTTAAATGATTATTTATAATGTGATACAGGTTTTTTTTTTCCGTATTTCACATTTGAAATATCCTATTTTTTGTGAGCGGTACATGTGTGTCAGAAATAAGTTTCGATCATTGTTCATAAAATGAGGAGTGCAGTGCTGGGCTTTTTTTTTCTTTTTTTTCTTCAACCCGTTCAACTTGGACCTACAATGTACAGCCACCGCAAAGTGCTTCATGACATTTGTCACACACGGCTTGAGTTTTTATTTGTAATTTTATACGTATGTATTTATTTTTTTGCTTACAGCGCTTAGTCCCTGGACCCTTTGCTTCGCAGTGTGCCGCCGTGGTTGCCTGGGAGTGCCGGTTCCACGTCCTTTGCTTTTATGTGATTCACATGAAATTTTTTGCACGTCTTTTAATTCTATCACTGCATTTGGTAAATCCGAAATGCACATTTTTAATGGGTTGTTTGAGGTACACAGTAGGAGCGCTGTCATGGTAATGCCCGACGCCATGGAACGGCGGTAAAACAGCTGGCTTGGGGAGATGAGGCATGGGATGGCCTTTCATTTACATTTATAGCATGTAGCAGACGCCCCTATCCAGTGTGACTTACAGAAGTGTATTCTCTTAGCAGACATTACCTCATACTAGTACAAATAAGCAATAACCCAAGGTCACCATCCAACTAAATCGAGTTAGATTCGTGATTTTATATTTTTTCTTTCAATGTGTAGTCTTTGTGGTTTGTAATATTTAACGTATAAGTAACAATGTCGGACTGAAATATGCTATTATATAAAAGTCACAGACTGATAGACATAGATGGCTTGATGTGAAAAGCTGTTTTGATTTCAAAACGGTCATAATGACCACCTTAACGGCTTAGTTAAGCCCCTGTCCCCTGGACAGGATGTTACCTTTCACCCGGTGAGAAGGCACTCCCTGGCCTCAAACCCAGGTATATTAGGATAGCATATTGGATCGGTCGGCCATCCTCATCTCCCCCAACCCTCTCGCCTAATTTGTTCGAATTCGTGGACTTGCGTGAATGTGGTACTTTGTTTTGTAAAAGAGAGCTGAGATACAAGGCGCATGTCATTTATATACATTTATTCAAAGCCGCTTGTGTAGTTCTTTTACCTCCATGATTAAATTGCAGCTATTCACAGCCATGTATTTATCATAAAAATACACTCAGGCCTCATCGCTTAGTTTCACACCCCATCAGTCCACAAGACAGCATCTGCTTTTAGCTCAGCTCCTAAACACTCCAGCTCTGGCTTATGTTCTGTAGAACCAGAGATTTTATAGCCAACTTGGAGTCTCATCACCGTTCGGTCCACTCTAAAACCTTATAATTTGCACTGCCTGAGCACATGATGGAGGATTTGTTCTGGGAAGATAAGTGCTCTGTAAGGGCCTGGTTGTAGTTTGGGGGAAATCCTGCATTCTCTGTCCTCTCCAGGGACCTGATGCTCCTTTTGCTCCGACCACAAAAATACAGCACAAACCCAGAGGGAAAGTAGGTTTATGCGGTAAAACATCAAAATATAACACGGCATGTTTAGGACCAGCTCAAAATGCAGAACAGTCTGGTTAGAAACGCTGCTCGCTTTTTGACCCACTTAGGCACGATAAAGCGCACGGTCTGGATTCAATTTGGTAAATGCTACAAAATGTTTTATTCCCCTCTTAACAGCTCGTTTTCTATCCCCAGACCTGTTGACTCGCTGATATTTACGAATGGCCTGTTTTAAAATTGTTCTTTATCTTACCGCAGATCTGCTTTCACCGGGGGTGCGGAACAAAATCGTGAAAGGCCAAAGAACCTACAGACTCTTTGCAGGTAGGTCTTTAGCTCATACATCAGAATGTCTTTCGTTATTTTAGGGTTTTATTCTGGAACGTCTTTAAAGATGCTAGATTATTGCCCGTACCTTTGGAGCAAAGCGGCATTGAAGGCCGCTTTTAGCGCTCTAGTTTTGGGGAAGCGAGACGATTGTGGAAAACTTCTGTCAGTCACTTGTTGGCGCGAGCAGGTTTTTGAAGTTTGTGCGCCAGGGCTTAATTGCTCGACAGTCATCTGTTAGGTAGAAATTTGTCATGTTGGGTTTTCCCCCCTCTTTTTCTGCCAGTTCCTTTTGGAATGGGAGTGCCCTGGAGTTCTCTTACCGTTATGCTTCTTTATAAAAATTATTATTGAGGAATACCCTAGTGTTTTTCAGTATAGTGCTGTATCTGTTTATGGGATGCTCATTAATTCTCATTCTCATTAATGAAACAACAAATCTGTGACTCGCTCATGAAAGCCTAAAACCTGTTGTATTGTAAGGCTTTACGAATTAACCCTTTGACGTGGGGCTATAGTAGGGGTGTGATGTTGACAAAAAAATGTTCTCTCTCTCTTCTGGTGATTTGATCTATGAGCTTTATTGCTCACACAAATGAGGAGGAAACAAAAAGCAGCAAATTTTTGGGAGCAGTTTAAATGGTTAATTTCACATAGAAAAATTCTAATTTCAGCAAAAACTGTATTTCATAATGCAGCACCAAAGAAAAATGCTAAATCGTGCTCCATAATTTCAGCTCGCACAACAACATGCAGTTTAAACCAAGCACGCGTCTAAGTGATTGAGATCTTTAATTGGTTATTCATTAATATTTTAGCAGAAACATGAACTTCCCCACTAAATAGATAATAGTCTAAAACTACAAAACTGAGCTCCCCTCAGTACATGTTCTGTCTAAGTATAGTGCTCACCAAAAATATCCCCAATATACTTCAAATTGATGGTTCTGCTCTGTTGACTTTTAGGTTGCGTTGTCAGTTCCAATCTTCTCAAACACGGCGAATAACCTTAGTTTCACACTCAGTTGTGCAGACTATGATTTTCTGACTAACCCTAGGTTATTTGGCTCCTCAAGTCCCTTTGCACTGCTTTTACATGCATGCGTTTTCAATAAAGTAGAGACCTAGCATGTTGGATGGTTCCCACTAAATTTTTACGAGACCGAATTATGTATTTTCTTTAATTCTGTTCTACCTTCCTGTAGCCGCACCGTTTTGTGTTTTTTCCGCAGTATCCCTCTTAGCTGTAAAAGGATATTAATGTAATGCGGTTAATCGAGTCAGTGTCTAAATAGGGTTGAACTCAGTCATTTTCCAAACTCTTTCTGACTTGGGGGTTTTATTTTCAACATTTCACTCATATTAAGCTGATTATATGATTTGTAAAAAAAGACCATGCAGTGCATAAGTATTTTCACCCAGGCTCTCCAGTCTTTGGGCTCCCTCTGTCTATTAATTACAGCCAAGTTCTAAGTATAAAATGCAAATTGTATTGCTGGCAGTATAAACCCATTTTTCATGATTTTGTTTGTTACTAAGCAGCCATTCGTGAATTTTAATACTACAACTTATTAGTTACGTAAGAAGTGAGAAGACGTTTGAAGAGTTTGCAGTGATCTTTATCATTTGCATGTATAAATGTAAGGATAATTGTGTAACTAAGTGGATAGTCTTTAAAATGTCTTTCTTTTGACTGTGTAATTTGTTGTTATTCACTTGGTCGTTAAGTGTTATTCACTTTTTTTTAGTTCTAAAACTTCGATTGAGTTACAACGGTCTCTAGTCCAAATGTGAGCTAACGAGCAAGCAAACCCATGACCTTAGGTGGACCGTTAGAGACACAGCCCTTCTTGTGGATCCGCAGTTTTGATTGGCTATTGCTATCAGCATTGTCTGCTTAAGCTCTGTTTAGTATAGCTGTCTGTGTCTGAAACTTGTGCTGCTACATGTGTCATTAAAGCCACTATACTGAAGCAGCTAATGTATCTTGTAAGGTAATGTATTAAGTTAATTACCATTATAATAAGGATAATCATTTTATTAATCTAATCCTAATCTTATTGTGGGCGTTGTCCAAATGGATGTTGTGTGGTTTAAACCTAGAGACGGCTCTGATCTGATATTGATGGGGAGTGATTGATTCACACCTTGGATGTCTCACAGACCTCTGATCGATCCATATTCCATTCCACATCTTACCACAAGCACATGGCAACTTCACTCTGCAATAGCGTGAGCAAATATTATTAGCTGCTGATTTAAATAACATGCTGTTCCTAATGAGTACCCGGTTACAAAGTTACAAGAACTGGTTAGCCGTTGGGAAAATTGAATTTCACTTCATCTGAAGTTCCTACTACAGCATCTTTATGCTTTTAGAACCTCTGCGACAATTGGTGCAAAATTGTCAATATAACGAAAGTTGGAATATAATGTTAGATTGAATAAAATGCCCAATACCCAAACCTTCCGCAGTACCAACAATAATAATCAGTGTTAATATAAAACAGCCCTCCTGTATCTGGAGTGATTTAGGCAATCGTGCTCTGGAATAGGATTGCAACTAGAAAATGAACCTGGAATATGTGGATTGACTCAGCACTCGTATATAATAGGACTTTGTTTGACAATACAATGGTTTGTATGTTCTATATTTTACTGCCTGGAAGTTGAGTTTTTGTAGTCAAGGTAGATAAAAAGCATTAAGACTTATTACAGTTTTACTTCCTTTTTCACTGGCTGGATATTTAGTTATGTGGGTCATGTTTGTACACAGTTTGGAAAGCTCTTTTCCCCCAAGTTCAAGTTGTCTGTCCGATCACGTCACATCAATCCTTTTTCCCTGGGAGAAAAAGCTAGAACCACTCGTTTTGTAGCCTGGATGTAGAAAACGTTAGTAAAGGCCGTCTTAGAATCCCAGTTGCACTCACGGAGAAGCGCGTCGGTATGAGTAGACTGTATGCGTCGTCTGGACTTTCCCCCTACGTTCTCCTTTTCTGATCCAAGAATGTTTCACACGCTACAAGCCCTTAGGAAATGACTGGACAAAACGTTTGCCGTTATGCATCTGTGACAATTCCCAGTACAGATTGCAGTAGAGTTCAGATTTGAGGCAGGGCTTTCTAAGTTTGAATGTAAATCTTTGACGACTTTGATGGGCTTTTGGAATTTATACTTTAGAAATCTCGATTATGGACTTTGCAGCACTACACTTGGCCAAATATGAAGCAGATATAGACACTTGATGTACTATTTGATGTAGAAGTATGGCAGCTGTGATGGTGACAAGAAACCACATTAACAAGCTATATCTGAGCCAAGACTGTAGCTTATGGTAAAAAAAAAAAAAAAAGTTGAAAGCTTAAGCTTAAAATAATGGTGATGACCAGACTTTGCCCTAGTGATAAAGGCTGCAAATAAATGGTAAACAATAAGTTAATGTCAGACACAACTGAAAAAATGAGTGGAAGATTACGATCTACACATCATCCCTTATGCCCCCATGTCTGCAGCCTGAAATTATAGAACTGTGCAATAATTATAGAAAATACAGGAATGTTGCTGTTATGTTTCCCTTTGTCCGGGAAAGTCAGAACACTTACGAAGATGGTATCATGGCCCTAATGCTTTTGTTTAACGGAAGCCAAATTTGCTTTGATAGACAGCATTACAAACTACATGTAAGATCAGATGACGATCCAGATGACGTCATGTGACCCAGGTAGTTGGACACACAGTACTGTTTACAATAGGACAGGTGCATACACTTTATAAATGCAGTTTGCAGCTTCTTACAAAAAACTTTCACACAGGCACCCTGCACAAAATGTCTCTAAAGACATCTACCAAGTTAGAACGGTCTCTAGGCCAAGCATGAGCGCATGACTTGCAAAGTGAGCTGTTGAAGAAATGACAGGCTTTTGCTTTTTAACCCCCACCTGTGCTCGTGGATTCACAGAGATGATTGGCTGTCGAGGTGGCCAGATGTTTAAAGGCAGTTAAAACTAAGGATATTTATTTCACATTATAGTGCATTCGAATCTATAACGGTATGGAAGACGTTGAGCGGATGGACGTCTGCCTGCTTCTGTTCTTAACTTCTGCTTAGTGAAACATTGACTTGCTCTCTCGCAGTTGTCTATCACCATGGGAACAGCGCCACTGGAGGCCACTACACTACGGACGTCTTCCACATCGGGCTGAACGGCTGGCTGCGCATCGATGACCAGACGGTGAAGGTGATCAACCAGTACCAGGTGGTAAAGCAGACTGCAGAGCGCACTGCCTACCTGCTTTATTATCGTCGCGTCGACCTGCTGTAGAAACCACGCGCGCGTACATGCACACTTTCTAATGCAACACACAACCACATCTACACAAACACTTGCCGACACGCGTGTCAAAAACAGGAACACTGCCCAACTTCTTCTCTTGTGAGATTTTCTTCTTCCTCTCGGCCCCTTTCCCCGTGTCCTTCGCTTTTTCAGAGAGCCAGCTTTTCCTTTTTTTTTTTTTCTTTCCCTTTGTCATTTTGTTTTGGAAGAAGATGCGTATACCTTAAAAACTGTAGGTGGTGCTCCCATCACCTCATATGAAGATGTCTAGAGACAGGAGAGACTTGCTTTAAGGAGAAGGGGACTCCACGGTGGACAGTACGCACCAGAGACATTTCTATACTCGTTGCCTCATTTAAGACTGGCACATGAAGAACTGCAGCCAGCAGAGGCTGACACTGAGGGACTGCTGGAGAGAAGTCATTTTTCTTTTCTTCTTTTTTTTTGGTTTTGTTTAAACCCTTTTTAATGGCGTAGTTTGAGAGGGGAAAAAAAATCAGGTGTTCTGTCTTTTAGCAAGGGGATTTGTCGGCCGAATTAATCAAACGTTCGGACAAGCTGGATGAAACATTTTTACTGAAACGAGAAGCCCTGCACCAGCAAACTTTTGACTAAAACGTGTAGACTGCAATACGCGTTTTTTTTTTTCTTTTTTTTTTCTGAATCCCGATGCAAGACACACTGCGTTCTCGACCACCGCCTGCCACCACCTCTTCTCTCTCGTAGCCCTCAAGATATTGACCCTCTCAGGCCTTGCTGAGCTAACACTGGAGCCATCGGATAAAAAGCAACGCCAGGCTGTGGAGGAGTCGCTGAGGTGGGCCAAAACAGAAAGCAAAGCTATAATCGGTTTCTTTGAGAACCTGGGTGTGGTGTCTGGGCGTAGAGTTAGATTAACAATTTTAACATGCTTTAGGATATAAATGATTTACGAAACGGCTTATGCGCACGTAAGCTTATGAAATTGATCAATAAACTATATGGAGGTGCTTTATGCACATTATTTGAACGATAAAGGTTTCAAGCATAGCAAAATGAGAAATCTGATTTCTGAGTTTGATTCTTATTTGGCTGCCTGGGGAGAGTTAGTGCTTTTTGCTAGGCTGTTCGTTTTTTTTTATTTTTTATTTTGAGTACTTCATATACACACACACATACACACATACATACATACATACATACATACACACAAACACAGGCATTCACATGCTGGACACATAGCAAGAATAAATGAGGTTCTTTATTTTTACCACCAAACCTTGTTTCAATTTGACCTTTATGTAATCCTCAGTCAGTCATCAATCCTGTTAGCCTGTATTATCATCATATAGCTGGCTGTGTCCAGTGGCTGCCTTGTCCCAGCCCTTCTTGTGCCCTGTGAAGGAGGGGGCAACTGGGTACAATGTAGTTAAGATCTTGGCTGTGTGCACTCAGCCTCTTGGTCTTGTGTGTGTGTGTGACCGTTCCCTTGCTTAGCTTTAAAGATGATTTTCGAGTCATTGTTTTGGCTTTGTGTTTTCAGTGAATGGCTTGTGTTCCTGCAATGGGATCCCACTTCTGCACAACTTAATTAGCCCATAATGAGTGGCACCCAATGAGTCACTCAATTGTGCGCACACATCATGTTTGCTCTCATTTGCATTTAGTGAAGACTGTTCATTCTTATAGTTTGATTGTATTCATTTTCAGTTCATTTTTGAATTTGCTTATTCATCTGCCCTTTGTTTGGCCTTTTATTTTTCTTTCTCCCTAGCCTTTCCCTTCAACACCCCCCTCCCCCACCCCACCCCTGAATTGATTTGAAAAAAATTATGACCCAAAGTAAAGCACAAAAATGAATAAAGTTGAAGTTGTACGCTTTGTCATATTTATTTAACGCCTTTGCCTTTCATACACCATTTTCCACATAGGAACAGCACACTGGGCCAGAACAGTATTGATGTCATTATAGAGCTAATATAGCAAGCTACGCTTTCAGTGGTCATGCCTCCTATAGATGGGCATCTGTCTGCCATATGTCTGGAGTGTTGACTGGCATGGAGAAGAAAAGCTAATAATTAATAAATTGATACATATAAGAAGAAATGCTGATGAGTAAGGAGTTAATGACAGAGTTGATAGTTTAGTAACATACCGATGCTAGAAAGTGCAAGCTAGAAATTCTTCTACATGATTTCTTATTCATATTTTTTCCTTCCAGTGTGCAGAACTTTGCAAAAGTCTTGGGTCACTATTAGATTTTTTTTTTTTTGTTGTTTTTGCAATAGCATATTGCCCGATATAACATGTTCTTGTTGAATGGACTGAGCATGTTATAGCATTTTCTTGGATGCTACCCCTCCAAAGAAATCATTCCTGCTCAGACTTGGCATCCTGATGGAGCTGCCACGTGCTGATTTTGCTCACCCTGTAAGGGGAGGTCAAAATAACTACACTGCTCCCAAGAGTTATGGGTCATTTCATTTTGAAATATCGTCCAACTTTTGTGAGCCTTACACTTGTCATTGTAACCTATAGAAACTGAAGGATTTCTTCGTCTTCTGGCCGTTTTCTAATAGTGGGACTGAGAAATAATTAGAAATGATCATTAAAAAATATGCTAAAACAATGGTATATCTTTTAATAGTGGCCTAAAACTTTTGCACAGTACTGTATTTCACAAAGTTTCTGCTGCTTTTGTGTTTAACTCTGTAATTAGTTGTTTTTTTTTTTTTTGTTGGTTTTTTTTTTTTAAATTAAAGACTTCAGGTTGAAAAATATTTCGGTAGTTTCTTTTTACCCTCGTAAGAGATTTCTCTAATTTTTATGCTTAGCCATCTTTGACCAGCACCTCTTAAGCTTTGTAATATTTTAAGCGCTGAGACACGCTTTCAAACACACAAGCTCAACTGTTGAATAAAGCGAGGTACCCAAGTTTCCTGGAGCAGATCCATCATCCGGAGGATCTGACAACTTTTTTGGACAGTCTAGTCTCTGTTCCCTTGTCAAAGCAGCAGAGCATGCTTGTTTGCTTCTCACCTGAGCCTATGGACTCCTCTCAGAACCGTTTCAATTTTTCTTTCTGCATTTGGGCCGTCCGAATATTGATCCATGCTTCTATAATAGAACTGAGCCTCACTGCTTTGACCAGCGATTCGTTGACGTCTCCACATTTTAAGTGTTTCAGTTTGGATTTTTGAACAGTCCACAGAACGAGGAGTATGTCCCAGTACAAAGCCAAAGTTTGAAGATGCTATATTTAATGAGAAGTTTACTTCAGAAGATTGTTGTAAGATAAAATGTAAGAAATGAGAGTTATTTCATTTTGCTGTTATTCCACTTTGTGACCTCCATTCACTCGTTATTAAAGAGTCATCCATTTTTAAATTGGCTGTTCAAATATAATCTTTGTGTTGACTACTTCGTTACACTTGTGATTTTTTTTTTTTTTTTTTTTAAACATTTTTAAAGCGTTCTGTTGCGTCATGTCAACCATTCATTTACATCTGGTTTAAATGCCAGAGCAGTGTCCAGGCCTAGAGCTTCTATTCTGTTTGTGCTTCCTACCACTTGTCTGTCGAGAGCTTGACGTGTTTGGAAATCAAGCTGAAATACAATGTATATGCTCTTTCACCCTTGCGTTGGTTCTTTTTTTTTTTTTTTTTTCCCCCCCACCCAACTTTTTAAATAAAGAAAATTAACACACGAAGGTTGTAGATTAGTTCAAGGTCTGTTTGACTGCAGTAGAAGGCAACTTGAATACTGAATTTTGTGTATTTTCTCTTGGCTTCCTCTTTTGGAATGTGCACTGAAACCTAAATACAGAATGAAAGGATCCCTCTTTATATTAGTCTATTATAGACTGCTTCCAAGACGGATTACTGTGCAATCAGTTCAGCTACTAGCCATGACTTTTCTGCTATTGATAATGTGCACTTGGCTGCTTGTTTGAAATATAGTCTTTGGCTGTAGTCTGAACTGTGAATGTTATTTCCCTCGCTGAATTTATTGCTTGTGCGAAGTCGGCTGCTGCCTTTAACACAACGGGTAAATTTGTTTTTATGCGACCGTGTGTCCTATAGAGAAAAAGAAGTGAAGAATGTAATACAGATCTCCTTGATACTGCTTAGGTTTTGGAGCATTTAATCAATGTTTGTCACATTACAAAATGAGCCAACTGGGTTTACTGGTTATGCTGTTATCCAGGATCTCGAGTTGGCTCGGAGATCTGAAAAATCTGAAATGATCATATTTGACTTTTATTGTGGAAATTCAGTAAAGGATTTCTTTAATCATCTAGCAATCCAGACTAAACGTCTTCTGCTATCTGTAATTACTGTTGACAAGGCCTCTGTTGAGAGAAATCTTTTGTCTGGCCTCACCCTGATAAGGATGGCTTTTCTGATAAAACCTTTCCATTAAACTGCTCAGTCATAAGATTAAAACCACCTGTCTAATGTGTAGATCCCCTGATGATGTTGAGGCTCTGGCCATTTGAAGAAATGGACTCAACAAAGACCTCTGGAGATGGCCTGTGGTACAAGGCCGCAAGATGATTGCAGCAGATTCTATAAGTTTTCCAATTTATGAGATGTGCAATCTATGGAACTCTCTTAGCTCTGGGAAATTTGAATGCATGACCTTTAACCATCTGAGCATCGCACTGCCAATGCTTTGTACTTCACCTGTCCGTCATTTTATTCTTATGGGTGATTGGTATGTCCTCACCTTTGTCTTGGTTAAGAGCCTTGCTCAAAAGAACAGCATTGCCACCCGGACTAATACTTTGGTTCTTTTACCACTACACCACAACAGGTTGATTGCTTTGTAATGCTCCTTTGTGTACTGGATAAAATAATATAGAAATGCATATTTAGATGTTATTGCAGTATAAAGGGTGAGTACCAAGTACCAGGACACCTTTTTATTTCAGAAAAAGGGAAAATGCCATCTGAATAGCCATCTGGGGTGAGGGGGTGGGGCGCTATCTTTTAAGTATCTTCTAAGTTTGGCAATTTAACGAGGTTACAAAAAACTAAGAGTGAGTGACATTTATACCTTATGAGTGTTTTACTGAGCAGCCCTACTGATGATAAAAATCACATTGCATATTTGCAATGCAAATAAATCTTTACAGTTTCTATTTATTAATCATATATTTTGCCCAGAAGCATCTTTAATAAAAGGGGAAGCCGAGAAAGGGGTGTGGTCAGTGTCTTTGCTAAGTATTGCCGTACGATGCAGTCTGTCAAGGTGAGGAAGGATTAAAGTGGCCCATACTTACCGAAAACCTAGGGCTTATCATGGTAGAGTTTCATTTTGGGTAAGAGATGGTTTTAAAGTTTGGGGGTGGGGTTGAGGTGAAGTGCACAGAGGGAAATTAGTCCTGTCATCTCAGATGAGTTTGGCGACTATTAGCTGAAATAAGGGACAAACAAGCAACATAATATTGTGTAATTTCAAATGTCATGACGACGTCTAAAAGGCCACACTCAAAACTTAGTGTATTTGTGTCTCAAGCCTGTAAGGTACTGGACTATTGAAGATCAAAAAACCCCTGACATGCCACAGTTGAGCCCCTGAGCAAGGCCATTTGGCATCAGTCTTTTTGGGTTAAATCATTTAAGATCATAACACTTTTGTCACTGTGGGTAAAGGAAATGTTTAGGACTTCAGATGTCATGTCCTTCAGTATCTTGGCATTAATGGCAAGGCAATGTCTGCTGTGTAATACATACTACATGGAGCAATGACAAGTGGTTTGGATTTTGTAATAACTTTGTAATGAGCAGACTTTCGTGCAATGTCAGTTTCTTTGACATGGAGCAGTTCCCTCTTTATCCAGGGACGTCTGTTATGTTAAACAAAGTACTGGCATTGGGACTGGAATTCACTCCCCGAGTCTGGCTGATATCTTTCTACCAGCCAAAGACCCCTTTTTTTTTTAGGTTTTATCACCAGGTCTGTATTTGCTTTTTTCTTATGCCGAGCCATGGCGTTACCCTTAAAAGTATTCACTGCTGTCTTCAAGTACAGTAAAGTCTAGGTACCTCTATCATATCTTTTTCTTTTCAGGCCCACATGTTCTCCCCTCAATTCCTCCTTTTAATAGCTTCTGCACAGGGTGTTTAAGTTGCTACGGGTTGCATGCGCGTTGTGGAATGGTGGACCCGTTTGGGCCTCCCCAAATAAATGGCAGTGGAAAGCACCACCACCTCCCCACCACAGCTCTGTATGGGCTGACTGATTGGCAGCCCTTGATCTCTACAGGAGAAAATGCTGAGGATACAATTTCAAACATCACAAGTTTTAGAACCGAACCATTTGATTTGAATTAGCCTGTTTTGAGAAGGTCTGTAGTTTTGATCTCGGCTAGAGAAGTGCAACTGACTTGCTGCTGTGACCCTTTCTCAAAGGGAGTATGCAGGGGTACAAAGCACCCTCTAGAGGTTACATCCACATGAGATATTTTTCAGATTTTCCTATGAGTCCGTTTTAATTGAGGAGTGTTGAAGTGAATTGAATGTTCCCATGGTATGGGCAGCTGGCCCACAGGGGTCTATAACTTGTGTTTGAACTGTAGACTTTTACTGAGCATTTCCTTGCGGTTAGATTCTTGTTTTTGTTCTTGGTGTTTGTTTATCTAATGAGAAATATTTGAACAACTTAACAATATTAAATGTGTGTTCACTGCAGTCATTCTCTATTCTATCCTCTGGCTAGTTGAGGTAATGTGTGTAATTTAGATAGTATTTACTTAATTTTAATTTATTAATAAAATTAATTTACTATTTATATAAAATCAGATGGGTAAGCATGTTATGAAGCGGTGCACATGGTGGGCAGCAATACTCAAACTGGCTGTGGCATTCAAGCAGTGATTAAATGATACTAATGAGCCACACCATTAAATCACACACACACACACACACACACACACACACACACACAGGAAAGTAGGAAACATGGATTCTGACCCAGTATGTGCATAGTGAGATACTTTTCTTCTCACCACAATTGTACAGCTTGGTTATCAGTTACCATAACCTTTCTTTTCTTTCTATCCTGGCGGCTCTCTGTTGACCTGCCTCTCTCAACAAGTGGTGTTCTTTCCGTTGTAGCTCTTGGCCAATGTCTTACACTAGGACACAAGATGCTGACCCGTCTGTGGGTGTCCATGAACTTCATGAACATTTTAGGGATGAAAACGATTCCAACAGGCACATTTTTTACATTTAAACTTCAGACTTTTAAGTGTCAGTGAGGTAAATTGTGGGTTAAGGGGCTTTCGAAAGGACGCCTGATTGGCAACTTGGCAGAGGTGGAATTTGAACCTTGGAGCTCCTCTTACCTTAAATACTGGCTACCACAGTCACAGAGTCCTTAGAGATCTGTCTTGTAGGACTTAACATTGTAGATCATCACTTTTCCCTTGTAGGAAAATAAAAGATTGATCAGGTGGTTCTGCTCCTTTCTGTTTGGTTGTACTGTTAGTAATAGTAAAATGTCACAATTGGAATTGGTCCTTTTCAAATAAAACAGCAGAATTACTGACAGTTTAGCTTCACTTGCCAGGGTTTGGCATGGATTTTCTGAGTGTGCACTTGGCACACAGTACAGTGTCCTTTACTAACTCAACTGCTGTAGTTCTATACTAAAGCAGTCAAGTCTGTTTTGGATGTGTTGGTGCATGCTGCAATAAAAAGCATGGACTTGGAATTGAAAGGTTATAATGGAGTAAGAAACACAGCAACTGTTTTTTGTTTCATGTGAAACTAGTTTTTTTTAAAAATTCCACTCTACAGTAATTGCAATTTGGTTTAGTTATGTTTTGTTACCTCCATAACTTGCAGTTGGATGCAAAGGTGAGGCCACTAGTGATGGTGTTGCGTTTGACTTGAATTTAATACATCATTCTTCTTTAGAAATCATAATTTGTTTGAGGAGTTGATTCTTTGGGGGGGCAAAATCACACTTTTATAGCATTTAATGTTGATGTCATTTTTCTAAATGAGTCAGCTGGATTTATTGGTCTTACTGGAATACAGTCAGAGTTGGCACAGAAAACGTATATGGTCATATTTGACTGATTTAGAAAAATCCATTACTGAACCTAGCATGCAAATTTTATTGCTGTTATCTGGCCTCACCCGGATGACGATGAGTTTTTTTATTTTTTTTATTTTAAATGAGCCTCACTTTCACCAATCATAACGTTAGTAACTTTGGATCCAAAATTCTTCATCTTAGTAGTAGAATTAATGATGGTTGTAGTAGTTGTAGTTGTTAGTAATATTACTATGATGCTCGATGCACCTCGACTGAACTGCTGCTGTGTCCCCAGTGGCTCTAATACACTCACTGACAAAAAAAAGCACCCAGATGTAAATGTCAGATTGCTGCTGGACGTAGCATTGTTAAGTCACAGGCGGATATCCAAGTGGTTACAGGTGTGGTCTGATTAGACACTGGGTCTTGCCTCGAGTATGCTTGCCCCACTGATATATAAAATGCTCTCGGATGCCATTTTCTGGGTGGAGTACCTAAAGACAATACAGTCCTAGCCCATATCAATCCGGGTTTCTCGTTCACAACACAAAAGCGAAGACAACTAGGTCAGAACGGTCTTTATTGAGACCGTTGAGAATTAGTCAAGATGTCTGTCCAGTGATCTAGCTGAATGCCAGTGTTTGCCAACTGGGCAAAATGTCTTCTAATATGTCGCGGAGGTATGTCTAGCAGTCTGTGATCTCACCAAGAGGTACACTACCCAAAGGTAGTTACACATCTGAATGTGACACAACTGCATGCTGCGTTTTGCAGCGATATAATTCCTGAAATCTGTATTTTGTGTCACGCAGTGTATAGGCATGTTAAAACCTGTCTTTCCTGGGCGATGCACAGCTTTATTTAGCATTTCTCCTCATAAGTAGTGATTTATTTACGTTAGGTTTTAAATAATACACGTTTCTTTCCCATAATGCCCCAGGATCTTTGCAAAAGCTTGAGTGACTGTATCCTATAATGAAATGTCCCCTAATTTTTTGTGATCAGTGTATTTAAAAGAAATTTAAATTAATACTGTAGCTCAAAGCTAGATGTTGTAGCCACTTATAACCTATAATCTTCCTGAAGTACATATTAGACCACTTAAGCAAAGGCATTAATTATACTAGCAGTTACTTATGTTAATGTGTAATATAGAAATTGCTTAGTGCTAATGCGATCTTCATTTCTCACCCATGGAACAGTAACACCCTCTTTAGTGTTATGTCACTTTATGTCAATTTAGTGTTTAACAGGCATTTTTCTTACGAACACTTGCTCCCATAGTAATTGCCATGCACAAATACCCCTCTCTATTCTAGAAATACCTAAAAACACCCCTGGCTGTCACCATCTCATTTGTCAATATTATTTAAACCCTCTCAGCTTATATAAACTCCAAATTGTTCTTGATGTCTTAAAACCTTAGAGAACAACAAGACTTATCGCGATCAACAAAAGAGCCGCGAGATTTGGTTCACATTCGCATCACAGTAGCAAATCTGCAGCTTCTGCGGTAAGTTTCAAATCCTGATTAGGCACCGGTCCTGCTGGATGGGGATCAGATTGGTTTTAGGATGATTTACGTGCTTTGCGTCTTCAGCTCCACAGCATTCGTCAGAGGATGAGGCTTTCCAAGAACATAGGCTTCCTGTAGAGGCCTGAGGGGGAGTGCAGTGGGAGTGTTGGGTCGGCATGCGTACTTCAGCAACTCTTAGAGCATCCCCCCGCCACCCCTACCCCCGACACCCCCACCCCTTCCAGGTCCAC